>OMLM01015678.1:1689-26471 GCA_900302695.1 Helostoma temminkii | reverse complement strand
CTTCTGACAGAATAATACAGTAAATGCTATCCAGCCTTACTCAGAGTTCTCCCTTCCAACAGTACCAGTGGATCTGGACACTTGCGTCGTTAGGCCTCTTGATTGACTACAACAGATTCAAACAAATGCATTTGCTTCTGTACATATGCAGCTGTGTAACATCCTCACCATTACCAAGTATGTAGACATAAGTTAGAGTTCTGCATCTTTAGCTCTAGCTCGCCCACATTTTGCCATAGTGTCATTAAGCAACACACATAGTGAGGGTTTCATGATTTTTTTTTTCTAGTCAGCAGCAAACTTCACTAACTAATTACAGGAATTGTTCTCATTTGCAGTAATCACCATTAATCCCATAAATACTCAAACTGGCTGTAATAATATATAATGGCTTATACAATCACTCTGCATCACAAGAGGTGCCACTTCTCTCTGTCACAGGCAGATGCCCCACATAAGACTCCGTTCTAAGGAAGGTGCAATGGTGAAGGCACTTGGAGCATGACTTGTTCTACAGACTATTCTGGTCTATTTGGGCCTCTGCTCTGGTTTCCCTACATTTTGTACTTTTTGTGTATTTTTTGTAATTTTAGTATAAAAGCACTGGATTATTCCAACAGAGATTAAAATGTAATGCTCGAATATATCAGTATTCATAAGCCAGAGTGCACAGTGTAGGTTGTACAAGACTTGACTGCCATCTACTGGCTCCAACAATGATTCTGTTATAGAAATGGAATAGAAAATATAGAGACATGTAAATCCAAATGAAATAACAGTAGACTATCTGAAATCCTGCTGGTGGTAGATGAGGACACCAGAGAGATCATATAATGAGGAGGATTTAACACCACACTGACACGTGCAGATATTGAAGAGAACCGTTTCACATTTATTCTCGTTGGTTGTTGACACCTGATAAATCCCAAAGAGATAGTGATGTAAATTAATTTCAAATATTTGTTTTGACATATTGTCTTTTGTTTTTATTTTTGTGGTTTCATTACATTATTTTCACCTTGATTTTCTTCTGCTAATTTGATGGAGAAAACACAATTCTTTCCCCGAACACCAGTCACTTGAAAGAAAATCTTAATATGAGGATGAATTTTATCAACTTGAACTCTGACACAGACTGTTCACATTAAAACCTGTTTTTATGCATCTTCTACTATGATGTCATGTTATTGTGAAGTACCTGAAGTGAAGGAATATTTATGCAAATGTATGCTGTATGATATCTCAGGACTCTTTTCATATCTACAGATGGACAGTACAGAGGACAAAAAATGTATAAAGTATAAATAGCAAATGTACAGATAAATGCAATAATAAACAAACGCATAAGTAAATCCTAAAATAAATTAATGCATTTGTAAAAACACCTTAACATGTGCCAACATATATGCAAAAATAAATACATTTATATGTATGTGTATATTTTATATTTCAGTTAATCTACATTAAATGCTTATATTTTTGTTCTGTATTTATTTTTACATTTATTTCAGTTTTGATGTGTCTGTATGCTAACTGTGGTGGTCCTACTGAACTAGGATACAGACAGAATAAAAAAAATTTAAATGAATGAATAAATAAAAAATGTAACATTGAAACAAATTAATGTAGATATATTACAATGTAGAAATACATTAATCAAAATTATTTATTTAGTTTCACTATATATTACATGTTTTATACATGTTTTATATTTTATAGATGCATATACTTTGACTTTAATTTATTAATTGTTTTATTTCTACATTTCTTTACAAATTAATTTCAATTGTCCTTCATGCAACAGCTCAACATACAAATACTGTGTATGAACCATATTTGTGACATTACAGGATGAGCTCATGTGTTGTGTATAGCACAAACCTAAGTCACTATCAGTATGTGATTAAAACCGAAGAAAACACTGATTGAAAATGCATCTGTGCAGACAATGTGTATATATATATATTTAAAACAAAAATGATAAATAAATAATTACATTTGATTAGGCTAGGACAATAGTGATTTGGATAGTAGTAGCTATTAACACAACTGTACAACTGTGGTCTGTGTGTATGCTGGTGTGTGTCAGTGAGTCAGCCGAGGCTCCAGATGACAGTAAGCATGGCCATGATGCCATTAAGGACAGCGACGCCGTAGCCGATATGGAAACCAGATCCATCTCTAGAAAAAAAACAACACACTGAATTCAAAAGCTTTCCACTGAACCACACTGACTCTCACTGCCTTCATCTGCTTTAAGTAAATGCTAGTCTCATGCACTGTTACCTGAAGTGGGGAGTTGCCAGCAGTGTTGGGAACACCTTGCCAGGCTGGTATGAGTCAAAATAGATCAGAGTCCATGAGAAGATGACACAGATGCATCCCACCAATACTGAGAGTGAAGTGATACTCCGGAAACCTGCACACACAAGAGCTGTCATTACTGGATGAAAACGTAAAATGGTGGATGCAAACAACCTGATGAAGCAGTGAATCTGGTGCTACATGAACACATTATGAGACTCACCCATCATCTTCTCTTCAGTGCCATTGTCTCCTGTCACTCGCTCAGCCCGCAGCTCTGCAACAGTTACTATCAGTCAGTATGACTAATGACAAAGACTGGAAGCTGTACATCCTTACATCAAGCTGTGTCACCTGTCAATCACTGCCAGTATCACATGATCCTCCTCCTGATTGTTGTATGTTGTATTGTGTTAGTATGTATGAGTAAAATGTGTTCTTTAATATCTCACTGTGTGGTTTGAACAGTTAAGTAACTTTTTGTCTCCTACTGTCCTACTGTTCTTACTTGGGACTGTATCTTGTATTTGTGTAGCGTTCATTTCTGCTGATGTGCACAAATGACACCAAATCCACGCTGCCTAGTTAGGGGCGCCTTCTTGTTTGTGCGCCTGCGTAGTTAAGAGGAAGTATACTCTGCCACAGACCCCAGAGGATACACTAATTTTGAAGGGGAACCTTTAATTAACCTAAACAACGGGCAGAGGCCCCCACTGCCACCCGGTTCTGGGAGTGCCTGGGTGACGGTGCTTATGTTGCCATATGTAGTTGAAGTTATAGTACAGTCTATTGCCTTCAGCGCTGAAAAAACGTGTATGGACTTTAGATAAGTTTATATTTAAAAGTCCCAGTTTCTACAGTATTGTGTGTGTGAGACCTGCACGTGCACAACCGCGCCCGCGCTTACCTCTGAGTATGGGGTAGGTGAGGGCGCAGACACAACCCACAGCCAGCACAACCACCGCGGACAGCAGTACTGACAGCACGACCTTACACCACGGTTTAAAGCCGCTGCGGTTGATAAACGACCGACCAGTTCCCCCGGCTGACCACTCCCCGAGCAGGACACCCTCCCTGGGTGTCACCGACTCGTTTTCTGGGTGTTCCATATCCTCTGACGAAATGTGAGAGATCAAAACTTTATAATCCCGTCGTCGCAGCCCTTTGCATTCTGATGAACTTAAGTAGCGGGTGTTTACAGACTTCTTTCAAAGTAACAACGCATGTGTTAAACTACGCACAAAGTAAAGTGGAGCTGAATCAGGAACTCTTTTCACCAAGGTTTCTTCTTTTGCCTTATTCCAGCCGCACTTCCGCACACAAAAATGTCCCTCAGGCTATTCCGTCAGTGTAGTTTGTTTTTTGTTTTTTGTGTTTTTTTACGTTAGCTTTGAGTCACCGTTACATATTTTGCCTACAAGAAAGCACTTTTAAGTTAATTATTTTACCATATCACTTTGATTATGTTAGAATAAAAGTGATACTACTACTACTATTAATAATAATATAATATATAATAATATAACAATAGTTTAGATAAGTTTATGTGAAAAAAAGATTCCTTGATCAGTATTAGCTTTAAAAGTCCCTAATCGAATTTACATTTTCCCTTTCACATTAAATTTCCATGACAGTCTGCAGTCAGACAGGAAGTGCCGCCCGTACACCAGGGGCGGATGTACAGGGTGGCAAAGTGTCAACCTACTGGCCGTGTGTTTAAAAGCTGTTTAAATCACTAAAACAAACATGCCAAAGAAGAAAAGTCAATAACATAAATCATATATCCTCTCAAAATGTAAAACCTTTAAAACATTTACTGTTTTCTTAAACTATTTACGCATATGGTTTTAGAAGGCACAATTGACTTTATTTGATTTGTTTATCGAATTATTTTTAAAAACATGTAAAGCTGCATTCACTCACAGGGAGCCCCCCTCCCCCTGATTCCACCAGAGTAATGCATAATACTGCAAAACTTTAAATACAGACAGACAAGATTTGTGTTGCAGATGCAATATTGTGTATTGAAGCAATAATGTTGTATCAAATAATTACATTTATTAAATTAAATCTCATCAAGGTAAAGATTTTGCAGTGAACGATGTGTCTCTTTCACTTTACCACTTGTTTCCTTGTTTATTTAAATTCCTGTTTGTTACTGTAACACAGGTTATATTTCTCATGCCTCTAAGAAGCTGCATTCCCACGTAGTTTCATGACTACAGTAATTCCATTACAGGGTTAGCAAGGGACTTTTCCAGTTTTGCCACATGCATCATCACACATAAGTGCCTCTAGTCATGTCTACATGTCTACAGATGTGTCCTTCACGCATCTTACAGAGCAAGCTCTGCGTCTTATAGCTAGACCGCAGGGCGCACAGACGTTACTGCACTTTGTTGTGACAGATACAGTGCAACCCAAACGGAAGTGTATACGCTTAATTTGAAAAATAATGAACCGGAAGAGGCGTTGACGCGGTTCGCTGCTGTCAACAGAACTGACGAATTCATACGGCGACTACAGACGCCACAAAGCCAGAGGGTGAATCAAAGCAACGGCACAATTACGGTAAATAAACGTTTCACTCTGCTGTAGCTCTGGTGCTGTAATGTGAAGCTCAACAATCAACTCATAAGCACAACGACTGCGTTAATCTTCCGTCGTCTTGTGCTATTAGTCGTGTATCATTAAGCTAACTTAGTGTGATAACATCGATTTGTTATAACTAACGTTAATGTCGTGATGTTAGCTATGTGCATGTCAACGCACAGCTCTTTAACTTAGCACTGAATTTCGACATGATCAACCGTTCGTAAAAAGAGCGTCTGTGTGTCCGTTTGCAAGCATAACGCTAATGCCTAAAGAACCATAGCAGCAAGCTAAGGTTAATGTTAATGTGCTTTAGCTTTTTGTCAGCTAAGGTTACTGTTAGCTAAGTTAGTCCCTTAAGCTTTTCTGTTTTTTTGTATCAAACTTTGTGGGTTAAAGTAGTCTGTTCCTGACTGCTCACTTGTTGCTTTTCTTAGTCGTCATATCAGTAGCTACCTTGATAACGTTAGCGTTAACTACTGTACGAGGAGGGCGACACCAAACTCCGCTTGAATACAATGTGTCATTTTGCCTTTTTGCATATATTGTCAAGAAAAGGTTCCTCTTGTTTGATGTGTGCGTATATTTACAGTAAATACAATTTGACAATGTACAGTAAAACATAAAAGTCCCAAGGAGCCTTATCACACATTCCACATACCAGTAAAAACTTGCAACACATGAATAACAGAAGTGGTGATTGTTGTATAGAGCTTGGGGATGATGATATGTGCCAGAGGATAAACTGTCTTGAACCAGTCACAATGAAAGCTATATTATATTATGTATTTTTATGGTTTAGGTTTGTCAGAGCTTTCACAAATGCAGAATGTACTATGTGTAGAAAGATTTGAACAGACACCATGCAGAAACTATCAAAATTAGCATTTAAGTCAGAAGCATAAATGGCTAATGAATAATACGTAGTGGCGTCCTGTTTATTGAAGCAGCAGTGTTGTACAGATGTGTCGGAAGGAGAGAGTTCAGAACACTGTTTCTGTTTCTATAACAGAGATTGTGAGGGGGTTTGTCTGCAGTATAGTTTTCCTGGGAACCAATTTTCAACCCCTGGAGGAGACTTTGACTAAGCTGCTTTCCTCTGCTGCTCTGCAGTGCTGAGATAGAGAGGAGAATGAGGAGAAATGAAGGGGGCAGGGTGCTGTTATTGCTGGAGCCTTTGGTAAACTATCAGTATGTACACACAGTGGTGTGTGTGTTTGTGTGTGTGCTGGGCTTAATCCAAACATGATGTTTAAGCATTGTCACGCACAGACAGGTGTTACTGCTGGGAGGGGCTAAGGGATTTCCTTGAATGCGGAACAGTTTCACGTTTTAAATCCTTGAGGAAACGGGCTGAATAACTGACTCACTGTCTTCATGTGAATGTGAAAAGAGAGATATAGGGAATAGTTAGATTGTGGCTAACAGGAGTCCGCCATGAATTTTAGTGGTGGAAGCTGTATGCTGACTGACTGGCTGAACAGCTTACAGACTGTCTTATCTAGCTGACTGCACATGTAAGGGCTGTAAGAACAAATGGCTTTGGTGGGTGGATTTAAAATCTGATTGATGATTGACTTATGAAATACATGCCAGAGTTATAGCACAAAACAATCTCCATGCATATGTTGGTTTCCATGCTGTATTATAGTTACTCAAAAAAACCCTGCATTACACATAAAAATTCATTCTTAACCATGAAAGTAGATGTCACAAATTGTCTGTCTGTCCTACTCTCATGAATGCAGTATCTCATTGCTTCAAGCAGTTTCTTCTGGCTTTCTCAACTGGCACAGATGTCCACTTGGACTCGTTTGGTGTTCAAGGGTCACAGTCATTAGAATATAAATCTAGACAGACATACATGTAAATTGCAACTTGGCTGGTTGGCTGAGGCATAGAGCCATGGAGTAGTATTTCTAGTGTGTTAAATTTCTCTGTCAGCTGAATTGGTCCATCATTCATTTAGCATTGATAGAAACCAGAGAAAAGCAGCAAATCACATTTGTGATTAAGTAACTAGTAAATGTTGGCATTTTAACAGGTGCTATCACATGAGTTAAGCATGCTTTCTTCTTTAGTTGAATCCAATTCTGGTCCATTGTCCCCCTTGCTGGAGCTTTTTTGGGCAGACAGGAACAGCACTTGTTGAGCCTGGGCTAGAACAATCGCACCAAGACCCTTTAGTGCAGTGCAGTTTTGGATTTTTCTTTTTGTGAAAAAGAAACTTAACCAAAAGGAAAACACACCAGGTCTGCACTGGTCTACTGACTGGGACACAGCACACCACCTTCCAAAATGCCAAAAAGCTACTTTGTGTTCATTGGACTGTACGATTATGGACAAAATTTAATATCCCAATATGCAATTAATAATCATATTGCACAGACTTATACAACCATGTGGTTACATTTTCTGTGTTTCTCTGTCTATTTACAATAGCCTCTATCTTACAAAAAAAAAGATTTTTATTATTCTGACAAAAAACAACAAAAGACTTGTATATAATAAATAATAATGCAAGTCTCTAATGTGATGTGTTTTTGTTGTTTGTCGACAAACAAAAAAACAGGATGTATAAGAACAGATGTAGAATTCAGGTGGCGGACTCTCAGTTTGGATTTTCAGTCACATGAAAACAGACTGAGAGGTGGGTGAAGTAGTTGTGTATGTGGTAGGTGGTAGCCCTGTTTCTGTTCTAAGATGGTCTCTGGTGTCATATGTAAATGTCCTCCTTGAGTTCTTTTTTATCATGTTATCACGTGACCACGATGAAGGTCATGGAATATGGACAAAATGTTTTTTAAAAGCTAACATGTTTTTTGTACAGCTCACACTGGCCATCCAGACTTGTCTGACAGTCATTCTAAAATATGGAATGTGTTTCACGTGTGATGCTGCTTCTTTCTAGTTTCAGTCATCAACGTTAACTGTAGAGCTAATTCTTGTGTATAGATGAGCTCACAGTCAGGTGGTGTGTGTCCTCAGAGAGACACTGGCTGACCAGCTGTGTTAGCACAATAGAGTTGTGTTCAGGAGCACAGTGCAAGGAAAGAGGAACCCTTTACTCTTCACATCATCCAAATCCTGCCCAGTGTTCTTCATGACAGTGTTCTACATAAGTGTACTACAGCTTCTTTGTGTGTGTGTGTGGTCAGCAGCAGTAGGGTGACTGTGCCTGTTGGTTAGTAGCAATATTTATTTAAAGCAACATGCTGTCAGCCAGTATAACATCACTAAGTAGAGAGAGAACAGAGGCTGTGTGTGCGTGTGAGTATGAGAGAGATAGAGAACTAGAAAGAAGGCTAAATGAGAGGGGGTTGGGAGATAAAAGGGGAAGTGTGAGTGCAGAAAATGTGGAGAGAGTGAATGCGAGAAGAGGAAGAGATGTGGTTATTAACGTGAAGCTGTTACATTATGCTGCTGTGTCAGGCTCGCTGACTTCTACTGTTTGACATTTTCTATACTAATAATACATTAATAATCTATTTGAGTTGTGCAGCTTTGCTTTCAGAACCGTTTTAACCTAACTACAGCTCAGGCAAACTGTCACCCATCACTGTCTTCTGCTTGGGTCACTGTCAGCTGTAATAGTCATCCATGTGAAATACAGTGGACTGTATATGAATATATGGACAAAGCTTCAAGGCAAATAATTAGCATTGCATGATTTGGTGAAAAAAATCATACTGCAGTTGTGAGTATATTGCAATAGTGACATAATATGTATATGCGATATAAGTAATATAATGAGACTGATTTGGTAAAATACACATATTAATGATATGATATTATTGATAGAATGAATCCACACAAGAACTGCTGTTAAGGCTTACCACAGTAAACCGTGTAAAAGCGGCACACATAGCCAAATGATTTTTGGGTCACCAAAGTCAGAAATTTAAACACAAATGCACAAAAAAACACAATGTACAACATAAAACCAAATACACACTCTGATTTTGCTGTAGCAACTAAAATAACTACAGTGTTCCTCTTAGCATATCTGCTGTAAAGTGTGAGGAGGTTCAACGCATCAGCACAGTAAATAAACCCTGCATTGATACTCTAAGATTGTTTATTTGCTCTGATTGGAAATCAGAGAGACTACTGATTGCAGCCCACTGATGCTTTGGATCCAGCTGAGCTGCATTCCTCCTTCGTTGAAGCTGCTGGAGACGGCCTAGTGCCAGTCTACTCTGTGTGTGCGTCTACCAGGCCTGCAAGCCATGTGTGACCCACATCCTCACCACCATGCGTCACAAATACAGCTCTGTAATGCAGCCAAATGGTGATTTATATGTTCTTGTTAACATATTTTACTATTTGTGTTACTGTTTCACAAGTGAGGCTGATGTAGATCTTTGAAATGTAATGTCTTGGAAGAGGAGGCTGTCTGCAAGAGTACATGTTGATGTGGGAAGTTCTTTCACAGTCCTTTCTTCGATGCTGTTGTGGTACAAGCCTTGTCTTTTGCACTAACTTCTCGGCGTGCTGTTGTCAGTACATAGAACTAGATTTAACTAGATTATAGAGTTATTCAGTACATAAACAAATAAATCATCTACCAGTCTTCAGAGTAAACTGATTAAACTTAATCTGTGTCTTGCAGGGGTCCAGCTGCTACTGCGTGAAAGTAACGGCTTCACGTGTCTAGCCGTGTGTGTGTATCTGAGGCATTACTGTGCAGTGCGTGTAGCGCCATTTTACAGTGTGTGATGTCAGACCCACTGGTAGATTTGAGTGAGGACCCTACAGCAGAGCAGTTGGGATCACTCAAGCTAGCCACCATAGAGGACCAGTGGCTCCCCGATGAGTCTGCTCTCAGCAAGTCAGGTGAGATATCTGCTAGTATGCAAAATCACATATTACACTGGACCTCAGGGACAATGAGGTCTGAATTGTTTGTGTGTGTTTCAGAGACAGACTTTGATGCTGGCTCTCCACACCTCCCCTGGGATGATCCTTTCTATGACATTGCCAGGCATCAGATCATTGAAGTGGCAGGTCAGTCACTTTTTTTTAAACAAATGTTAAATTTTAGTATGTTATGTTTTATGCTAAGTAATTTATTTCAGTGTTAGTGATGTCAGGTACTTGTCTGTGTGTGTGTGTGCTTGTAGGTGATGATAACTTTGGCAGGAAGGTGATTGTGTTTAGCGCCTGCAGGATGCCCCCACAGCACCAGCTGGACCATCACAAGCTGCTGATGTAAGTACTAAGGAAACCTCAAGAGTCAAGGTAGTACTGTATTAAATCCAGTATTTGCTTGGAACCCAAGACAGATACTGTAGCAGACAGACAGAGCGCCAACATAGTCCTGTACTTCTAAATTAATTAAGTTTAGCTTGATTAATATTTCTCAGCCACAAGTACCTTGTGTCATAAAATGCTGGCATTTTGACTACAGTTTTTAAATTTAAGGGAATGGTGGGAAACATCGATGTGACTTGGTATGAAGAAACATGACATGTTGCTTACTAAGCTATTTGTGGCAATGTGGTACTCTGGTCAAACTGAACCAGAAAATGTCCAGTGGATATACTGATTTAAATTAGAATATGTGGATTTGTTTTTGCAGGTATCTAAAACGAACTCTGGATCAGTATGTGGAAAGTGACTACACTCTGATCTACTTCCATCATGGACTAACCAGTGAAAACAAACCATCTCTCAGTTGGCTACGAGACGCATACAGAGAGTTTGATAGAAAGTAAGTTTAATTACTTCACTGGGTATGACACAGGTATCTTAGTTCGACCTAAGTATTTGGATCTGTGAAATAAACAGGACAGAAAAAATGACCAAGACATATGTTACTGTTTGATGATGTCTGGCAGCAGCAGTGCACAATACATGGCCACCAACTATTAATACCCTCAGAGTCTGTCAGGACAAGGTTAGGGGATGGTGGTACAACAAAGCACAGGACCTTCCCACGGGAGACCACAGTTTGAGTCCAGCATAAAACAGCAGCAGTCATTTTTAAGGTTAAATATCAACATTATTATTTATTATTAAGCCTAACCATGTTTATTTAGATTAGATTAAATAACACTGTATTGATCGCCAGAAGGGAAATTTCACGTTACAGCAGCAGAGCAAATATGACATTGAAAGTTAACAACAAGAATAAATCTAGAAATTGTATAAAAAAACAAACTATAATCAAAAGCACGATGGCATATACACGATACACAATCCAGGAGGGGAGGCACGGCAGATGTACATTTTGTGAGTTCATGTTCATGAGTTCATTAAACTAAGAATCAGGCAGGTCAGTCTGCAATTATCAAGGTGAGTTTGCTGGGCAATAGAGACTTTAAAGTCCAATAGCAGCAGAGTTTTGTTTGCCTGTTCATCCTGTAAAAACAATGCTGTATCCATGGTAAGTCACCAGAAGTCCTCACACAAATGCAGAAAATCAGAAATATCACAGTAAGTCCACTCATCCCATCACTTCAGAAGAGCACACAACACAAGTTGGAGGAAGATTAGCAACAAAAATACAACTAAACCTACAAAACAACACATAAAAAGAGGAGCTGCTGTAACTGGCTGCCACCCAACAGGTGCCGTTCTAGAACAACAATTTAGTGGCTAAACCTAACCCAGATGTCTTTATGCCTAATTCCAGCACAACAACCTTTTCACAGTTGCAATCCAGTCACATATTGGTCACAAAACCTAATCCATGTGTCTTTAAACTTATATAGCAGAATATAGCAGAATTATAACTGAAATAGCACAGGATATATGTGATCTAAAAAAACGCTTCACCTCATCAGATGCAGATTTATGGCGATTGTTCACACTAGAAAAGGAGAAGAAAGACCAAGCAGCAAAATTGACATTTAAGAATCACAGTGATTGTCTGTACAGTATATTCTGCTTTGTATGTTTTCAGGTATAAGAAGAACATTAAGGCCCTGTACATCGTCCACCCCACCATGTTCATCAAGTCTCTGCTGATTCTCTTCAAACCGATCATCAGGTACTTGTTAATTTAAAATTACTCACTTTCATGCAGTCTAGATCGGTTTTATCCCAGTTGATCAACGTGGAGAACATATTATTTATTATTTATTATTGCATATTGAATTAAATTAGTGTATGTATGCTTCAGTGTTTAATCCTGGAAGTTGATGGATTTGATGATTGTTATAAAACTTAAAATCCAGTATATCAGCTCTGCTATGAATTGGCTCATGAATTTGTGTTTAATTAAACATGTTCCAGTAAAACTCTGTGAGCTCAGTAATAAACATATCTGATCAATTAGATATAAAATCAGCTTTTCCTTTAAAAATATAGTAATTTCTATGCAAGTTCATACTGGGTGGTAGTGTAATATGGTGCAGGACCATTTTGTAGTAAACCCTGAGTAAATGGAATTACAGTAGTCTAAATGAAAGAAAATAAAGGTGTGAATACTTTTCTCCAAGTCCGAGTAGGAGAGGAAAGCTTTCATATACCATATTTGAGGGACATAAAAAGCAGGATTGAACTGTCTGTAATTTGTTGTTCACAGCACAACTTAGGATTCAAAGACAACACTCTGGGTGCTTTCACACCCACAGACTTTAGTTTGTTTAAAACAAACTGTAGTTTGTTTTCCCTTGGTGCGGTTCGTTTGGTATAGTGTGAACATGGTAATCACACTCGAGTGACCCCCAAAAAGATGTGGTCTTGAGCTGCATCATCTAGCGAACTCTGGTGCAGTTCTCCTGGTTAGAAAGTGTACCAAACCAAAATGGGACCAAATGCTATGAATCACATAATCTGAGGGCTTTGGATGGTGTGCAGATCATAGTTTCACCAAAAACATGCTGCCTGATTAATCACGGACAAACTTGGAGACATGAGGAGGTGCCTCACAGACATCAGGTCTGATGGCTATTATTATATATAATGTAATAAAGTTAATAATAATAATAAATAACAAATGAATATAAAACAATAATCAGCAGGACGACCAACCTGCGTTAACATACATTGTGAAATTGTCTCTGTCCTATCACATAAACTTGCAATAGTCGACAAAACAGGACCTTCTTCCTGTATTTACTTTCTTTTTTGTTCCAGACTAATCTGACCAATAAGCGGAGAGAACCTTGTGGCTTAGTTTGATGTGGCACATTTGGTATACTGGGGTTTTTCTCTGTGTGAAAAGAAACCAAACGGGGAAAACTCTCCAAGTTTACAAACTCATCCACTGATACGCACCAAAGAAAAAGCACTAGGGTGTGAAAACACCCTCTGATTACTCTGAGTGCTGAAAGCCTGATGTTACTATCTAGGTTCCCAAGATTTATTTTAATACATCACGTTAATAAGTCGTGACCATACAGATAACCAGACGCTCTGGTTCCAAATTACACACAAACACAGAACAGGTTGTCCACACATATCCGTATTTATTTAATTAAACTGCAGCCATTTGCAGTTATGTAATCGCACAGGCTGACATTGTTATTGTGATCAGATTAATCATGCAGCACTAAAAACACAATGTATCCTTTAATTTTCACTCTTAATGCATCCTTTAATGTCATACATTAAATTACAAGTTTACTGAAACGGAAGGTTCTGAAGCTGACTTTCTTTCTTTCTTTGTAGTTTGAAGTTTGGCAGGAAGATCAACTATGTGAGTTATCTGAGTGAGCTGGAGGATGTGGTAAAGTGTGATCAGCTGCTCATCCCTACCCGCGTCAGAGAGTAAGAGCTGATGGCTGATTTACTCTACATTTCCTCCCAAAAGTTACACAATAACAATAAATACATTGAATGTGATTTCCCTCTGTTGCTCTTCTGTTCTCATATGGCACTATCCTGCAGCTGCAGTGTGACATTGTTTCTGTGACAGGTACGACAACAAGTTGAGAGCATCTCTGAAACCGACTGCCCAGCCTCCCACGTCTCCTCCATCCAGCCCTCCCCTCCCTGATCAGGTGTTTGGGGTCCCACTTGCTTCGTAAGTGAATGTAGAGTGCTTTGGCAGACAGAAGTCACACTAGTGATTATAGAAACAGTTTGTGAAGTTCAGACGTGACATGACACTTAACCCACATAATAAAACTGGTTTTAGTAAAAGTTTTGATCTAAGCTTGTCGTCTTAGCCACTTTGTGTGTGTGTGTGTGTGTGTCAGGCTCAGACAGAGGAGTCCAGATAATGATCCGGTTCCTGTGGTGATGAAAGACACAATTAGTTTCCTGTTAGCCCAAGGTAATTCTTCCCACAGGCACAAAGCACTAACAGCCTTTTACTGTCATTAAGTCATTAAATTGGTCTCTCTGTAAAAACGTAATCTCTCTCTGTGTGTGTGTGTGCGCGCGTGTGTGTGTGTGCTTGTCAGGTCTGGAGATCGAGGGAATCTTCAGACGGTCTGCCAACGTGACTCTGGTGAAGGAGGTCCAGCTCAAATACAACACGGGTATGATGTCTGTGACAGTGCTCATAATAATAAGCACACCATTGTGATTAATACAGAGAACATTTCTTAGACATTAATATACATCACAGATGTCGTGACCCAGAGGATCAGTAATGGCACAGATCCAATCATATTTCAGTACCAGCTAAAATCCACTTGATCAGAATCAGAACCCTCCTTTGCTGAACTCTGTTGTGTTTTGTCTCGAACTGCTGCTCTGGTGGCTGCTCTATTGCACATCTGGGCTCTACAGTACAGCATTGTGCACAATAAAACACAATGCTGCAGTGAACAACTAATTTGAGTTCACCCACAAGTGTTGTTAAGTTTAGATACTGTGCTGAGGTCTGTTGTAGCTCCACTGCTAGTGCTGTTGCACTTCCTGCTTATTGCAGTAATGAAGCCAAAGCCAAACCAAAGTGTGACATCCTCTCAGTTAATTTTTTCATTTATATTCATTAATTCATCTTCTGAACCGCTTAGTCCCCGCAGGGGTCACGGGTGTGCTGGAGCCTATCCCAGCCGGCATACGGGCTGGAGGCAGGGTACACCCTGGACAGGTCGCCAGTCTATCGCAGGGCCACATATAGACAAACAAGCATTCACACCTTCACTCACACCTACGGGCAATTTAGAGTTTCCAGTTAACCTGACTGAGGAAGCCGGAGTGCCCGGAGAGAACCCACGCAAACACGGGGAGAACATGCGAACTCCTCCCAGAAAGACCCAGATCAAACCCAGGACCTTCTTGCTGTGAGGCGACAGTGCTAACCACTGCACCACCGTGCCGCCCTTCTCATTTAAATCATATCAATAATTTCATCTTAGAAACATTAGAGCTTTGAACCGGAACCTACATGGTGGTTTAGTCGCAGCTGTTATTTTAATGTTTCACATATATTTTGAAAGAAAATTACTGTAGATAAATAAGAACTGGACCAGAGTCTGAATTGGAAACAGACTTTGATTGGGATTGGGGCCAAAAATATCGATCAGGATATCCTTAATATGCATATTTAATACTTATATTGTTTGCAAAGAATCCTCACAAATGAATATGTGGCTATGATGGCAACGTATAGTGAGGTTATTATAATGTGTGTGTGTGTGTGTATGTTTTGTAGGTGCAACAGTGAATTTTGGAGAGATGGAAGATGTCCACTTGGCAGCTGTGATTCTGAAGACATTCCTGAGGGAGCTACCTGAACCTCTGCTGACCTACCAGCTCTACAACGACATTGTCAATTTTTCCTGTATGTTCAAGCAATGAGTCCCTCTTTAGAATAGAATTAAACAGAACCTGCCAATACTCAGGCAACAAAAAGCACAACAGTAATGTTTCTCCTGATTAACACTAATTTTTCTGCCATGTGTACGCTTAGCAAGGTTTTCATTCAGCTTATTAAAGTGAGCATGTGCTGGGCAAAACACTGCAGGCAGGGAAAATACAGGAGCGAGACCTCCTGATGTGACTTCCTGCGTCATGTGATCTGCATGTTTTTTTGCATATGTATTTTGTACATAGTCTACATGTAAACAAGCTCTAATTCACAGTGGTGTTTGGTGTGTTCCAGCTGTATCTCCCGACAGCCAGGCGACAGCCATGAAATCCCTGATAGAGTCACTGCCAGAGGAAAACTACGCATCTCTGCGATACCTCATCACATTCCTGGCACAGGTACAGCTGACACACACGAGAATCTTTCAGACCTTTCCATCAGTGTGTTTCTTACAGCTGTGTGTGTGTGTGTGTGTGTGTGTTTAGGTATCAGCCAAAAGTGAGGTAAATAAGATGACCAACAGTAACCTGGCTGTAGTATTCGGTCCTAACCTGCTCTGGGGACGAGACAACGCCATGACACTCAGCGCCATTGGACCAATCAACAACTTCACCAGAACCCTGCTGGACCAGCAGCATCTGATCTTCTAAACCATGCCCCTTCACCTTGCACTCTCTCTTCCAGTCAGAAGCACCACAGAGACCCTCCTCCTCACACCTGAGCAGTCAGGAGCATCATCAGGGTACTTCTCTGCCATCAGCACTTAGATAACCTGACTTGATCAGCTTTTTCATTAAAACCACAAACACTTTCATTCTTACAGACCAGCTGCATTTAATTTAGTCTCCAAGCTGTCTTTACATTCTGATTGGCTTATGAGCACTATCTTGTTGTTATGGACTGTTGCCAGCTCGTGAGAGGCATTTCTATGTTACTCAATGCATGGCATGAGGCATGGGTACAGACATGAGACTGCAGCTAAGTATCCCTGTACAAACAACTTCCAGCACAAAAAAACAACAGCTAATGAGGTGTTGTTTTAAGTTGTTAGCAAGTTGTGTATTTCCGCTGTTTTGTTTTTGCCTTTTGTCATTTTGATAATTGAACAGAGCTACCTACCAAGTGCTAATAATGTAGCAGTAATCATTTAGGTGAAAGGATTGATTCCGTTACTGTGCCACTAAGTACCATAGTGTGTACAAGGTGTAGTTTCAAAACACCAACCCTGAGCTGCAAGCAAACGATCAAATTTGTCTCAAAATCACACATAAGAAAGGAAAACCACATCTGGGATTGACAGTTGGAACCTGCCAGTCAGCTTTGTAGTTCACATTAGGACATTAAATTTTAAGTAAGAAAAATAGAGACATTTTGCCACATCAGTGAGGATAAGCAGTAATGAGCCACAGCTAAGATACAGTGGTGTTTGAGAGTTTGGGAACTATTAATTGTCTTAGTTTCTACATAACTATGAGCTAAAATGTCGTAAGATTTTCACAAAGTTCTAAAACTAGAGAAAAACCCACTTGTGACAAGACAAAAATATTGCACTATTTGCGCACTACACCAAAACAATTAATAATAAACAATTAAAACTATTACCTGCCATTCTCTTGATATGATGTTTATGGGTGGACCACTAAAATAGTGTTCCACATGTAACATTGTAACATGTGGTGTTGAATGTTCTCTTTTTGAACATCATCTAGTTTAGGACACAGTGTTAGTCTCACACAAACCACTGGCTGTAATACAAGCAAACACATGAACCCTTTGGAATTACAACCCTCCCTCCTTACAAATTCAAATGCAAATTAACAATTCATCAACTTAAGTCACATGAACAGATGTTGAAGATGTTTTCGTTATTGAGCATTCTTATGAGTCAGTATAACTAACACACCTTCATACTTTGTCTTGCCACTGTTTTATTTTATACTTTTTTTTTATACTAGTTTTGAATAGATTCATACCTGCATGTGTGTCTTGGCTGGCTGGCTCTGAACAGAGAGATTATTATCATCTGGATTTGTCTTTCTCTGTATACCTGCTTTTTTCTTTTTTCTATTTAGTGCCAAAACCAGCCTCCAAATTTCCCAGAAAGACCAAGTCAGCAGGGTGATAAGCCATGACGAATATTAACTACAGAACAGTGGAGCTGCATAGTTTTCTTTAGGTTGGTTAGTTCAGACGAGAGGACAGAGAAGAGAATGGAGGTGTGAGTCTCTGTGAAAGTCTCAGGTTAACCTATAGTCTATGTATTTGGTACCAAACATTGTGGACAATCTATGATGTGCTGTAATTAACTTAGCCAGTAGAATTGGAGCTGTATGGTTCTACCATCTTTAAATGTTAGAACCCAAACACAGCTTTATTTATGTGCTGGACCTGGACCTGGTATAGGTTTCAGACTGAGCATGTGCTGCTCTGTAATATACTGTACTATATCTCAGTAGTTTAGCTGTGATTCTTTATGGCTCTGTCCTTAATGCTTTGACTTCAATATTGTAATAATAATAAGACATGTCTCAATCTGCATCATTACAGTAGCTTTTTTTATGGTACAGATTAAAGAGCCAATACACAATTCTATAATGTGGAATCTAATATTCAGTAGTACAAAAACAGAAAATACAAACAGATGCACAATTTGGCCTTTATTTTACCTAACAGTTAAAAAAACACATCCTCCATTTTTGACTTCATCATCACATGACTAATTCCAGCAGCAGTGTCATGTACATAGGGCTAAGTCATACAGTTTTCATTGTCCTATTATTTTTTTCTATCAGTGGAAAATGTTTGGCAGAATTTTCACAATAAAAGTCTTGCAGTCATTCCTATAATGGTAGGCTTTAATTGTGAAATATCTGGCGATAGCTTGTGGAGAACCAAAGTCATTGTCATGTCGCTAGATTAGCATTCTTCTAGAATCCATATAAGATAAACTGCCAACCACTACAGCACAAACTATTATAAGTTGAAACCTTAAAGATTGTAACAAAATGGAAGCTTTAGCATCTGTAAAAACTACATCTCCCATGATATAAATCTACAAGCGTGACAGTGGGTTCTTACATCGATGTAGCATCATCTTTATCATTCATTCCCTCTGCTGTCTTTAACTACGCTGCTTCATCTCTGCATGCATCCTGGATCATTCTGTCTGGGACAACACGTTTTCCTATTTAGCTTCTTCCTTTCATATAGCAGAGAAGATCCCGTTAGATAAGTTATAATAAGGTTTATTTGTATTTTTATTTGTCTTAGATTTGGCTTGATGCTGTGCCACTAATGGAGTTTGTCCAAGTAGAGATAATCCACAACAAGCTGTGCACTTATCAGACCTGATAGTTGAAAAACCACACTACTTGTTAAGTACTGTTCATTCATTCATTCACTGTGTATTAATATACAGTAAATCAGCAGTGAGGCCAACATATTTATGTACACTTTAATTCACTACAGGCAGCAGGACTAAAAGGTCGGCTATAGCATTCGGCTAAATATTTCTGCTAGTCTTATATTTGCACTTATCAGGTGAATCTGGTGTTTTAATGTACCACAGTTACTGGTAGTGAAAAGTCAGTCTGTTATTCTTATCAACAGACATGACTCAACTCGACAAAATCAAAAAAGACTTGTTTGGAGCAGCTGTTCACACCAACATCCTGTACCAGAGTTCAAATTGAGCTTTGGCCAGCAGTGTCCTGATACATACTCCAACACGCTCTACTGCCTTGTGTTTGAAAGATTCGTTTAGTTTAGATTTTTCTCATTTTGTATCATATATTGATCACATGCCAAACAGCATCTCTGCAGTTACTGGAATCTGTCTTCTAAGGTGCATTAATCCTGTTTAGCTTTGCTTTTCATTCAGACACAGTTTTTTCTTCATTTTCTTCCATCTATTTCCAAATACAGTTCATACAAAGAAAAAAATAGTATATGTAAAAGTAAAAGAATATTTTTGACTTTGGAATCTCATTGTACTTTTGACCTATAGTGACGTATAGTGATGTCATTGCAGCTGTTAGTGACAGGAACAAAACAGCCACCAGTTTGACTTTTGTGACCCTGCTCAACCTTTTTCTTGTAGTGATGAAGTTTACAACTCATGGCCAAATGCTGTTAGAATCAGCTGTATTTAATTGTGTAAATAGCCAAACTACTAGAGGTCTGTACAAGTACTAGTGCTGTAATGTGATGATGCTTAATACAATGTGACTGACGAGTACGGAGTGTAACGACTCTGAAACATTAAGGAAGATGGAAATTCAACACCACCACCAAACCGCCTCCACAGCCTCTCTGATATTAGCAGCTCCCTCACACCAACAAATTAATTGAATATCCTTGAAATGTGACATATTTCTTGTCACAAGAGCTTCTATCACTTGTCTATGAGTTCTATGAATCAGTCTGAACTGTGCCATGGATTTTGAGAATCGTTACACTCCTGCTAAAGGGGACCAAAAGATTCAAGGTTTAGTTTAGTTTAGCCAAAATAAATCTCAAATGCTTTTTTGGTGTAACTCCCAGTCATGTCACATGTGTATACATATGGGTGTGTGTAGCTGTGTGTTTTTATGTAAAACTGCTGGACTGTGCTCATCTGAATAGACAAAATTCGCCAAACTGTTGGATTTTAAATGTATAGCGAAAAAATTAAAAATGTATCTCCTGTAAGTTCATGTATGTGTCTGTGTGTTGTCAAGTGAAAACACGGTAATTCTGGTGATTTTTGTTGTTTGACATAATGACAAAGATGTTCTCCTTAAGTAGTAGAATCCCATTCAAGACTTCATTGAAAAAACATGAAAAATAAGGTGAAATCATGCCAGCTCTCCTTAGCTCATGAATAACACATGTACGAGATACAAACACTTGACAACAACTTTGTGTGTGTGTGAGTGTGAGTGTGTGTGTGAGTGCATGCTCGTGCCTTATTTGTTAACCCCTAGGTGATCATGTGATTAGCCATCCAAGTGCCAGTGTTCCCGTTCTGCCATAGATTAAACTGACGCCAGCTGTGCTCAACAAAGCTTTAGACAGTGTTCACAATAGTATGTTAACAGACTTGAGGTGTCCTCAGCAGAAAGTGAATCTCCCGTCCAACATGATGATCACAGGCTTGAGACATTTCACCTCTTCCAAATCCATACATATGAGTAAAACTTCATTAAAACATAAATTGTGTAAATGAATCTTTTTCTCAAATCATAGTATTAATCTCAATTATCTTCACTTTTCAGTTTTAGCTTACTTACATTCAGAATTTCTAAATGTCCAGTTGACCCAGTAATGAACATATATACACAACAATCAGCTGACTGTGTTGGACAGTTGTGCCTGTATCTTTGATATTAACAGTTCAACCAAGTACATTTATTTCATTCCATAACAATGGTTCTCCTTAACTATGCTGAACAATTACAGCCATGTCTAATCTATGGATCTTCGTACTGTAGCTGTTGTCATGGTGACGGTGAACAATACTTGTCAGTGTGACAAATGATTTTGTTTCCAGGCTGATTTAATGATACTTTGTGATTTTATTTTTTATCCTCATTTTTTTTATCCTTTACTTTTGATATGCTATGGATATGGTCTTATATATGTATGATATATTAGTACTATACTGTAATATCAATGTGTGGAAACAACAAATAAAATTGTGAATGAAAGCTTAGCATCAGTGGATGGCTATGAATCATTTTTTGTCTTTAGATCAGCTGGTCTATGGAGGTCAAAGCAGCACATATGATAAAGTAAACGGTAACTTCACCTCGGGTTCGATTCCCCGACAGGGAGAATTTAGTTCATTTTCTTGTGCTTTAGCCTCCAGATGAGTTTACAGGTAATCTGCATATAAATTACCGGAAAGCCTGATGTTATGCATCTTTAAAAGAGCTCTCGGCACACTATGTTGTCGCTTACGGCCATACCACCCTGAACACGCCCGATCTCGTCCGATCTCGGAAGCTAAGCAGGGTCGGGCCTGGTTAGTACTTGGATGGGAGACCGCCTGGGAATACCAGGTGCTGTAAGCTTTTTCTCTTCACTCCCAGCAGAGGCCGCTCTTGCTGCTTCACTACCGACAGAGTTTAAAGAACGCAGGGCGGTAACACACTGATCATCCCTAAAAAAGACCCAATGAATAGTGTTTTTTTAAAAACTAATATGTGAATATTTCAGGTCTGGTTCAGAACAAATGCATCAATGGATAAAGTGTGACGTGTGTACAAAGTTGCAATTTTCCTCAGCATCACCTTTTACAGCACATGGCGAAAAAGGGAAAGTGTTGTTTAGTGTCATGCCACCTTAAACTCAGGAGGACGAAACCAACTAAAGTATTTTAAGGTGTGTGAGAGTCAAAACAATCAAAACAACCCTAATTATTCCACTGGATGTGTCTGATTAGTAGAGTGCACAATGCACAGACTGTTGCTGCTCCATTATAAAGTCTCCTGTTTGAGCTAATGCACATCTAGTTTGTCTCTTTTGCATTTATTTAATCATGCCAGCGATTGCTCGTTAATGTAGTTGTGCCTTTATGTTTTCTTTTACTACTACTACTACTACTGTCACTTGTCATCCTCCATACCTCCCCAGTGCATGTGGGAGAGAAATATTTTCCCTTGTCCCCCTTGTCATGTGATACAATATCATATTTCACTTCACACATACAGTGTTTTATCCTAAAACAAGTGTTTCGGCATTTAACAGAACAAAGTGTCAAGACGTATCGACTTTAATGGTTAAATATTTATTAAGCTGTAACTCCATAATGTTAGAAGATAAATGAACTTTAAATAGCAGTAGTACAAAAGTAGCTAAAGTGGCAGAGGCTTATGCAACCTCCAAATGTCTATGTGGGACAGATGAGATGCTTGACTTGCTGGCAGTGCGTCATGTGTTTCACAGTGCTCCTTCCACAAGCTAAAACACTGTCCCATCACCCTGAATGAACACAAAGTTTAAACAAACATTTTGATTCTTCATTCAATTCCAACCCTTTAACAAGTGATTACAAGAAATATGGTAATAAACTACTAAGGTAATTAATTCAATCAGCATTTTTACATTCTAAAGGATACAAGTGCTGCCGTCTATTGGCTTGTTGAAAGTGTATTTTTACTTGTGGGGCTTGTGGGACGGTGTCACAACGGTTCAGATAATGTAGTAACCTGCTAGAGTGAATGAGAATGCTAAGTTACATTTAACCACAGTGGAGTACAAACTCTTGATTCGGCTGCAGTGCCATCTTAGGCAACAGACACTGTTCCACATACAAACAAATTGTCATTTGCTCTTGACTCCAGTAGTAAACTTCACCATCAGGGGTTTCTTGTGATGAGTCTCAGTAAATTCTACTGTAGTTTTTTTTGTTACACACTAATAATGACCCTTTAGTTTCTTATTAATATTAAACGTGGTTAGGAACCTACAGTATAGTAGGGTTTAAATCCAATTTCACTTTCCTCAGTAACAGCCTGTTTCTGCCTTCTGTTTAAAACTATACACACAGTTCTGTGTGTTCTCCAAGTGCAAAATAAGCACTTCAACATGTTTTGACATGACAGTCAAGTGCAGTGTTAAGATGGAAACTAATTCATCAAGAGATATTAAGAATACAACGGAAGAGCTAACAGCAATCCCAGAAAACATTTAATAACAGACACACACAAATGTTAACACTGTGGTTTCCCTAAGAAGCCATCAGAGGCGTCGCCTGCTGCAACATTTTTGCTTCTGCACTGCTTTACACATAATAAATAAAAATGAACATCGTAACATGGTGGTTTGTGGACTCGTCAGCATTTTGAGGGTCTCTAAGAATTACCAATGTAAAAACAAAGCGAAAGCTTTCAGTGAAGACACCTGTCCGCGCGCACACATGCGCGCTTCTGGTGCATATTTTCCTACAGACGTGCAAACAGCTTGCATGAATATGACAAGACACCAACTGTAAGCAACACACTAATTTCCATAACACATACAAGCACTTTTGTCAAATGGGGACCCGTGAGATTAGGTCAGCAAACAAACCGGGTCCTGAGTCACGACTTGAGTAACAGTGCTTCAGTTGTATTTTCTCACACAGATTTCCAGAAAGACTTTAATAATACTGGGGAGCCCAAGTAAAAAAAGGTAAGCCCAGTTATTTTACTGTGGTGATGTAGCCCTCAGGCAGAGGGCTTGGCTTTACATTCACAAATAATACAGCCACTGTATTTTAGCTCTATTGAATGTCAAACACACACAGACAGACAGTGTACCAAAGCGAAATAATCCCCGAACAACACTGTTAGAAGTCATTACAACATCGCTGTGGCTGCAGACTCCTCAGTTTGCAATCACGATTTAATGTAAGCAGTATACACCAAAGCCTGTCTGTAACATTTCAGTAAGGCGACTTTACTACTCGTACGCTGTACAGCAGCTGCAAAGGTGAAGCTGAGACGTTTAACAGTAGCTAGTGACTGAACTGAAGGAGAACTTGTCAGTGGTGTGTAAAAATGGAGCTCTTCAGCTTCTACAGCTGACTCACATACACATATATGTAGCACCCTAGCAAAAACCAACAGTCAGAATTTTATGTTTTGAATACATTTCAAAAATCATGTCCCTCTTCGGTCCGTCCGTTAAATCCCAGACTCAGCATGAGGAAAACACAAACTTCACTTGTCACAATGATGCTGCATTCATGTTGTGGGAAAAAACATCCAAATCACTTTGATGATCTTTTGAAGTTTTGCACTGGACCAGTTTCAGCTCACAAACTTAGTCATGGTACATTTTGTTTACTGTACAAAATATCAACACAAACCGCAAAGAAAACATAGATGAAAACATTAGTACACGTTTTAAACACTACAATGGAAACAGTGTATATTATTACCTACACTTCAAAACTCCTCCAGTTCCATCTCCAAACCTAAAAAAACAAGCAGTAGTAGTAGTACTTTTTACTAGGAAGTTAATATCACCTGTCTTTCCCATGGGACATGAATGCAACATTTGACACTATGTTCTCTCTCTCTCTCTCTCTCCATCGTATGAAATGCTCGTGTAAGGGACATCGCTGCACTCTTGGGCGTTCCCCAAACCTTCAAAGCTGTGAGAGCATGTTCAGCTCTTGACCAATCACTTGAGGATGGAATGTGTC
>OMLM01015671.1:44378-54460 GCA_900302695.1 Helostoma temminkii | reverse complement strand
GTCCTCATCCTTTCTGGCTGGTTTTTGTTCACTTTTGCATTTTGCCAGTGCCCTCACCACTAGAGGTAGCATGAGGTGGTGTCTGCAACCCACAGAAGTTGCTCAGGTAGTGCAGCTCATCCAGCATGACACATCAATGCATACTGTGGCAAGAAGGTTTGCTGAGTCTCCCAGCACAGTGTCAAGAGCATGGAGGAGATACCAGGAGACAGGCCTGTACACCAGGAGACGTGAAGAGGGGACAACAAACCAGCAGCAGGACCGTATCTGCTCTGTTGTGCAAGGAGGAAGAGGAGGAGCACTGCCAGAGCCCTACAAAATGACCTCCAGCAGGCAACTAATGTGCATGTTTCTGCTCAAACTGTCAGAAACAGACTCCATGACAGTGGTATGAAGGGCCCGACATCCACAATTGGGGCCTGTGCTCACAGCCTAACACAGTGCGGGCTGATTGGCATTTGCTAGAGAACACCAGGATTGGCAGATTCACCATTGGCACCCTGTGCTCTTCACTGATGAGAGCAGGTTCACACTGAGCACATGTGACAGAGGGAGCAGAGTCTGGAGACGCCGTGGAGAATTTTCTGCTACCTTCAACATCCCCCGCTCTGACCGGTTTAGCAGTGGGTCAGTGATGGTCTGGGAAGGCATTTCCTTGGAGGACCGCACAGACCTCTATGTGCTAGCCAGAGGTGCCCTGACTGCCATTAGGTACCAGGATGAAATCAGTAGTTCCTGCATGATGAAGGCATTAATGCTTTGGACTGTCCTGCCCGTTCTCCAGACCTGAATCACATCAAGCACCTCTGGGACATCATGTCTTGTTCAATCCACTGATGCCACGTCGCACCACAGACTGTCCAGGAGTTAACTGATGCCTTGATCCAGGTCTGGGAGGAGATCCCTCAGGAGAACATCCGTCGTCTCATCAGGAGCATGCCCAGACATTGCAGGGAGTGCATACAGGCACGTGGAGGCCACACACACTACTGAGCCTCATTTTGAATTGTCCTGAGGAATTTCCACAGAAGTTGGATCAGTCTGTGATCTAACTTTTCCACTTTGATTTGGTGATGATTCTGAATCCAGACCTCTATGGGATAATGATTTTGATTTCCATTGATCATTCTTATGTTATTTTGTTCTCAACACATTCCACTATGTAACGATTAAGGATTTTCAACTGGAGCATTTCATTTATCACGATCTAGGATGTGTTTAAGTGTTCCCTTTATTTTTTTGAGCAGTGTATTTTTGCATTGTCATTTTTTGTAATTGGTTTGAATTTTTGACTTCTGTAAAAATATGGTTCTTGTTTTACAGGTACTGGGCAGTAGGCGCCAACATGCAGCCTAAGGACATTGGCCATACATATATTGGTCTAAATGGAAAATGGAATGACACCAACAATGGATTCAAACAGTGGATATGTGAGAAAGTGATCAATTGAGAGTTTCATGTTCTTTGCAGTTATAGACTGTGAATCTCAGAATGCATCTAATGTCCCTTCCTGAGCATCATGTATCCGCCTTTTCCCATAGCAGTAATGTGAATGAATGTGAATGGTGAAGAAATAATCTTAAGTGCGACATGCAAGTGTTTGTCATTAATAATATAACATTAGAAGAAACAGAGATACTGACTTAAATAGTAAATAACCTAAAAACAAATAGTTTGGCCTCAGATGTCTGTAACTTCTTCAGAGGAGTCACAGGTGTCCTGATGGCCTCCCTAGTGCTCTTCTTGCTCTGACTCAGTTTTTGAGGACAGCTGGCTTTAGGCAAATCATTCTTAAGAATAGATTTAACTGTACTTTAAAGGAGAGGAAATGTTGTACACATCAACCGACTTGTACTTTTAGGTAACTTTTTATGGAGTTGCTTGGAGGCTTCTTTTGTTCTCATGCTGTAGGTTATGGCCTGTGATCTGAGAGATGTAGTACTATTACAACCCTACAAAACACATTTACATTATGTGATTTAAAGCCAGTTGAATGTTCCAGTGACAATTTATGGGGGTTGCTTTTCATTATTTTACATTATCTATATTTTGATTTTTTTTTTGGATGCACCAGTAGCCAAATGTTTATTGTGCATAATGTTTACCTGCAACACCCCCTTGTTTGGGTCTGGCTAATGACCTTTGTTGAATGTCACACTATTTCTCTCTTACCGTGATTCCTGTCTGCCTCTTTATTATAAAAATAAACAGGAAAGTACACTCGAGACTGATGCTCATGATTGATTCTGCAGAACAATTACAATTAACAGTGTGTGGATCTGTCTTGTACCTTAACACAGTCAGGAACTTTTCCTAATGTAAAGTGTCTTACTGTACTTGTGTTCTTACTGACATTAGATTAAGAAATTTTTCAAAGATAAAAATCTGAAAGGTGTGGCATGAGTCAATACTTTGTTGAACCACCTTTTGCTGCAATTACAGCTCCAAGTCTTTTGGGGTCTCTACCAGTTTTGCACATCTAGAGACTGCAATTTTTGCCCATTCTTCTTTGCAATCTTCTTAGAATTCAGTCTGACTGGATGGAAAGTGTCTGAACAGCAGTTTTCAAGTCTTGCCACAGATTCTCAATAGGATTCAGGTCTGGACTTTGACTGGGCCATTCTAACACAGGAATATACTTTGATCCAAACCATCCCATTGTAGCTCTGGCTGCATGTTTAGCATCTTTGTCCTGCTGGAGAGCGAACCTCTGGGCCAGTCCCAAGTATTTTGCAGCCTGTAACAGGTTTTCTTCCAGGATCACCCTGTCTTTAGCTCCATCCAGTTTCCTGACTACTCTGACTAGCTTCCTTGCCCTGCTGAAGAAAAGCATCCCCACAGCATGATGCCCCCACCACCACGTTTCACAGTGGGGATGGTGTGTTCAGGTTAATGTACAGTGTTAGGTTTCCACCACACACAGTGTTTTGCTTGTAAAACAAAAAGTTTAATGTTGGTCTCATCTGACCAGAGCTCCTTCTTACATGTCTGCTGTGTCCCCTATATGGCTTGTGGCAAAGTGCAAACAGGACTTCTTATTGCTTTATTTTAAACAATGGCTTTCTTCTTGCTACTCTTCCATAACAGTGAAGTGCACCACTAATAGTTATCCTGTAGATTGCCCCACTTGCAGCTTCTCTAGAGTTACCATGGACCTCCTGGCAGCTGCTCTGATTAATGCTCTCCTTGCCTGGCCTGTCAGTTTATGTGGCTGGCCATGTCTTGGCAAGTTTGCAGTTATGCCATACACTTTCCATTTGGATGATGAACTGTAATGCTAATCCTGCTTTTAGCTTCCCTACAACTTTATTCATGACATATCTGGTGTGTTCCTTAGTCTTCATGATGCTGTTTGTTCATTAATGTTCTCTCACAAACCTCTGAGGCCTTCACAGAAAACTGTATTTATACAGAGATTAAAGTGTACACAGGTAGACTATTTACCAATTTATTGACTTCTGAAGGCATTTGGTTGCACTGGATTTTATTTATTATCAAGGTGTTCCCAAGATAATGTGCTCACTGGTTTTTAAATAAATTAAAATAATTATAAATATAATAAAATTTAGTACAGATTAATACAAAAGTCTGCCTGTAACTTGCTACAAAGCAAGAAATCTGAATTTAAATCTAGTTTCAGTTTATCTGTAAGGCCGCTGGAAATAATAGCGAAAGAAACACTTCCTGTTTTGGACAAACTATTAATGTGCTCTGTGGGCACAGTATATGTGTAGGTTAGTAGGGTTTGAGTATAACACAGGCACACTACTGCTGATAAAAAAAACATGATGGCATCAGATATTTATGCCAAACCAGATTTATCCAAAAAGCTCAGATACAACAGAAAGGTGGAGAAAGATGAAGGAGAGTGGGTGGAAAGGGAGCTGGCTGTCTACCAGAACCTATGTGGTACCAGGGATCATCAAACTGACTTTCAGTCACAGGAGGGAGGTAAGTGGAATTATTTAATGCATATCTGCGATCGCGTGTGAATGCTAAGTTTTTACCTGATTATACATATCTGATTGAGAACATTTCACAGCAAAATTTCAGATAAAATGAGGAACATCAACTCTGGTAAACACTACCAGGTTTCCATGCCACAAGGGAGCACATCACACCAACATGATATTCAGTAGAAATTACACTATGTGTGTCAATATACTCTTAAAATATTAAGCTGTCATCTACAAAAGGCTGCATTTATAAAACCAAAGAGTGAAGTTTCTTACAGACTTACTATAATAAGTGTGTTGTACTTTAACACTAACAAATGTTACTGTATTGTAATACACTGCTTCAAGGCCGGTAAACTTTGTCAGACCACATCCAAGTGAGGTGTAGCACTGCTTAATCAATTAAATGATTTAATTTATACTGGAAGCTAGTTTGGTAACAAAAATGTGAGACAAAGCAAAAGCTTTTGTCATGTTGGACTTGGCACACAGCTGTTTTCTGTAGGTACAGTGGTGTTCACCAGTGTCAACTTCAATTGTATCAAACTTACGAAAAACTGAACTGTATTGTAATGTGAATGACTCAATTATACAACTCAGTGGTGGATGACAGAAGTGGCGATAACTACAAAAACCAAAGCTTGTGCTGCTCTTTTAATGAAGCTGCTTTGTGTGCTCTGCCTGTGCAGGTCCACACAACCAGACGCAGCCTTCAGTCCAAACAAAGTCTTCCAGGGGAACTGCAGTACGACTAGCTGTGCTGTGCCTCCTGATGATAATCGGGATCATCACCCTGTCCATTTGTTGTAAGATAAAACACATCAGCTCTAACAAAATACTTTGCAAAACCAAGGCTATATACTTATTATCTCTAATCATGCAACTTGTGCTGCTTTGATGTGCTGTAAACAAAACGCTGTGGTTTCCTCAGTGCACTGTCACTCATGCCTCCTGCTCTAACTAGTGGTCACACCTTGCAAAAACCAAACTGACAATTTACCCGAGTGACAAAGCGACTGACAGTCTCCTCTTGTGTGCTGCTTGTGTAAAAGAGCAACACCAGACATTGTCTGGAGTTCATGAAAACAACTGAAGTCTCATAGTATCAATGGCAAACCATATGAATGTTCCCTGATTTTATTACACAGTCGACACAATAGCAGGCAACAGTTCAGAGCCAGTGCTGTTCACAGAAACTCTCCATCCAATCTGTCTGAACTGGAGATAGTTTGCAAAGGAGAATGGGCAACTACTGCAGTCTCTAGATGTGCACAGCTGGTAGAGACAAACCCAAAAGAGTTGCAGCTGTAATTTTAGCAAAAGATGACTTAAAGTATTGACTCGGGGGCTGCATACATATGCACACCACACTTTTTAGATTTTTATTTGTAAAAAAAAATTTGAACACCACGTATAATTTTTGTTCCACTTCATAATTATGCAATACTTTGTGTTGGTCTATTGCATTAAATCCCAACAAAATACACTTAAGTTAGTTTTTATACCATATGAGAGGTTTGGGAAAAGCAACCTGTGTGGGCATGAAAGGTGGAGGACTCCTTGATTCTTCTACAGTATATACATAACAATTTTTCACAATATACCCCATCACCAGATATTTTAGTCACTTTGCAAAAAGACGAGCAGAAGACCAGATACAGTCAAATGCGAGAACTTGAAGGTAAGACATGTTTTATAATACAAGAGCAAAATCTATCAACATCAATACTCAATGCTGCCCATTCACCATGAACATAATACAGTTTACAGTCTTATTTATTGTTGTTTTTCTCAAGACAACTGCAGTAAGTGTCAGAAGAACTACAAAACACTAAGTAAAAATTACAGCTTGTTGCAGGAAGAAGTAAAAATGCTGAAAGACAAACTCGAAGGTGAGAAAAGTTTAAAATCCAACTATACTGTTACCTTTAATTACAATTATTTGTTTAGTGTAGTTTGGTTATTTACACACTAAATACAAAAACCGAGAGAAATAAATGTCTTAAATTGTTAAATTATAATAGAAAGTCTAAATGATATTAAATTCCTTTAAACATTGTTTAATATTAGGGAAGTGGTGTCCTGAAGGATGGAAGAGATTTGGATGCAGTTGTTATTTCAAGTCTACCGAGAAGAAATCTTGGTATGACAGCAGGACAGACTGTCAGAGCAGAGGAGCAGATCTGGTGATCATCAACAGCAAAGAGGAACAGGTGAGTGTGTTTGTTAATGTGTGTGTGATCTTTGATGTAACTACCAGTGATGTGTTACTGGTGTTTCTGACCTGCTGCCAGTCTGTGACCTGCTTCCTGTCTTGACCCTGATGGATTTATTTTCCTGGTTAAACAGTTTTCAGGCTGCAGAATTGTAAACCTGTTCATTGACTATTGATTCTAGTAAAGTGACTGTAATTCAACCTGCTCTGTCTGTGTGGACTGTGTCTGTGTTTGGATGCACTCCGATGTTATTCTGAACATAAGATATGACACCAGGTTTTTAAAAGAAAAGTGCATATCTTATATTCCATATTAAGCCTTAGTTTAATTTTTGTAGTTATGTTCAGACCATGTGGTAGAAGGGCAGTAAAATACAGTTAATTAATGAGGAAGAATATACACATTTCTTTTCTCTGGGAAAAAAGAGGTTGTTTGTTCAGAAAGTGGCTTTGCTAAAACAGAAATACTGACTTATTGCCTGCTGCCAATTATTAGGAATTTGTAACACAGCTGAATGAGAAAGGAGAATCCTGGATTGGTCTGAGGACACACAAAGAATGGGAATGGGTGGACGGAGCTCCACTGACGCAAATGTGAGACAGTTCCTTCTTTTTTTGTTTCTATTACAATGTCTTTGTTAAAAGCTAAATAACTTAAAATTTAGAACAGCAACAAGTTAAGATATTGAATCAAGTAAAGAAGTTAAGCAATGTGTTTCATCAGCAGTTAATATGTTTAAATATGTGCATACATTGTATACATGTTTGAGTATGCACTTGTGCACAGACTATGTGTATATGTATACCATATTTTTACATGAACAAACTTTCTGAAGGTTAATGAATTTGTATTTGCATCAAATTTGAGGAAAAATAATCTCAATTTTGCTGTGATGCTCAGATAAATGTATGTATTCAGTATTTTATAGGCTCTCGGTTTCCAATGGTTGTATTCAGGAAAAATGCTATTTGGGTCAGTCAACATGGAGTTTGTATTAACATAAATAATATGGTGCTATACATGTTATGTCTAAAACTGTACCATACACTGATGAGCCACAACATTAAAATCCACATGTGCCACATGTGGCTCCATGTTCTACTTTCCCCTGTATCGTTCTCCATTCATTCATTCAAGAATCACAAAACTAAACTGCATTTCTCCCTATTTTTGTAAACATTGGGTATAAAGCTATTTTGTTTTATTGGCGTTTATTGAAAATGTCACCGCATTAATCCGACTGGGAACTCTGTGTGGCCAGTCAGTGTGAGCTCCTCTTCCTGGCTCACTTACTCCACAGAAGTCACAGGTGCCGGCCGAGCGGAGAGGCTGATTAAATCTTGTAGCGTGACTTAACACATTGTACACGTTTAAAAAATGTTGTACAGTGCCTGCCTGGCTTAAGTCATGTATCCTATTGTTTTTTTTTCACACAATTCATTGTGTTTTGTGGTGAAAATAATCAGTGTTTAGAGTTCCAGAGCAGTTTTAAACAACATTTTATTTGTCCCACAGGTTTTGGATGAAAGGACAGTTGAAAGATAACAAGTATTTCTATGCAGCATGCTGTGATCAACAAGGAAAATGGATACAAACACATAATTGCTATAAGAACTGGATCTGTGAGAAATAGAGTTCCTGCAGCAGAAAGTGCTGGCAGGTTTCCTGGACGGTGGCGTCAAGAAGTGCTTGTAGTAAATGAGGTAAAACCTGTGACCATGCACATCCTGACCACAAGATTTGAAAAGTTCAGTACCAATGCTAGAAACATTTCCTCAATATGGAGATACTTTTGACATATTGTCTTTTCTTTGCCTATTTTGTTAATTTGGTTGGGGAACCTGGAATTCTTCATGAGCCCTTTGTTTAGTGTGTATATTATTAGTCTTATGACGTTTAGGGTTATGTTTTTTTTGTTGACAGAAGCAGGAAAGGGCGTTACCTTGTTAGCTTCCGTTGAACAGCATTAGCTCCACCATTTTGTCTGTCTCCATGCATCCTCTTGATTCCCACACTTACTGGATATTCTCTCGCTCATTCTAATAAAAGCTTTAAATCTGTCAGTGGCTTCTGGCAGCATCATTGGGCCCAAACAACAAAATATTACAGGTTTTGCAGCAGCGTGCATGAAGATCACAGACTCAGTAAAACATTACCACACTTCACAGATGTATATCAGATAGTAGTGTTTATCTGTGATTATGCTCGTTCCCTGCTGCTACTTCCGTTATTTTTATCTATTCAACTTTGTCTGACTCAGTGAAACCAACAAGATGAAGTTAAGTTAGTTTTAGAATTTTTATTACCTGGACCTCGCACTATCAAAGAGTTAAATTATTACTAAACTTTTAAGTGGAATGGAAAGAGAGCATCCAAGAATATGGCTAGTTTAAGTTTAATTTAGTTGTATAGTAAAATATCATTATCAGGAGTTGTTTAAAAACATTCTTATTTGAAATGCAGTTTTTAATGCTCTATTGCTTTTGTTGTGTTATATAGTTGCCTTTCTGTATGTCTGTCCTTCTGTATCTGCAGACAGTATTCAAATATGTAGCAGGTGAAGCAGATCGTGCAGTGCCAGACCTTATAAAGATCATACGACCTGCTTTGTCATGTTTAAATACAGAAACATTGTGTGTAAATCATAAATGCAGAGCAACATTTGATTCAGGGAATAGAAACTGGAACAGAAATGTAAGATTATTGTGGCGTTTGGTGGAGTTTTTAAACTGATTTTTTGTTGTTTCAATCGTCTAATAACTGTTCTGTTCAGTCTTTAGTATTTTAGACAAGAGGTTTTTGTGTTTGTGCAGAGAAATGTGTAAAATTATTTTTAGAAATGAAACATTAGCACATCGGGTGTTTTGTTGATTTCTGGGACATGCTCTTCCATGAACAGCATGTCTGCTTTTTATTTGATCTGAAATGTGTTTTAGATTTGTGATGTTGCAGTTTCATTATGTTCTCGAATATATTCTGCATCGTTTCAAACCTTTTTTTGGTGTGATATCTTGGCTGTATTTTTCAGTTTTGATGTTTTACAACATTGTGCTGTGTTTTGTAAATATATTATTACAAATAAATATCCAGTTTCTCATTTATCTCAAAGTAGTGTGTTATTGAGCCTATTTGTGGCAAATACATGTTTGTGGTTTGTCCCCCTGTTTTCTTATCATAACAGAAGAAGCACAGAACTGAACATAACACTTTTATATGAGGTTAATGATAAATTCACTATTTGTTGCTTGTTCTATTTTGGTTAAACGGGTGTGTGAGTGTTTACACATGGGCTGCAATGACACCAGTGTGCTAAGGAATGTTTGGTGCTCCAGGAAATTTACCATAAAGGCATTTAAGATGACCTGGTAATAGTAACGTTTACTGATATACAAGGTCTCTGGTATGGCACTAAGATGAGTGGATGTGTAAAGTGCGAGCTCCTAGATGGTCTCGTACACTTTCTAGAAGTTTAGTCAAAATCGAGCTAATAAAACGCCATCAGTGGATGTCCATCAGAAATTAAATGCAATTGCTACATATTTAAAAAATGCCGTGGGCTGAGTAGAAGAAGTGGAACACGGCACAGAAGTGGCTTCTTGTGAAGTTACACTTTTTCAGAAGAAGAAGAATAATCGAGTGTCTAAACCCGCACAACTCACCACTGGGCCTGGTTCTCCACGATCCCCTCTGGCTCCTCTGATTCCTGGGCCTCCCTGTTAGAAACAAATAAGAGTTGGTTATAGGGGTGAACACAATCAAATTCACATTGTGTGTGTGTGTGTGTGTGTTTAGCTCAACTGCTTTTACGATGCACAAAACTGACAAACAAAATGAAAAAAAAAAGTTTTTATCTAAAAAGCTGAAAAAGAAAACTGAGAAGAAACTAAATGCCTGAAACTATATATGAAAT
>OMLM01015671.1:28698-39162 GCA_900302695.1 Helostoma temminkii | reverse complement strand
TTTTTTTTCACCCTTATAGTCCCACAGTGGGGAAATTCAGTTTTTGGACAGGCTGCCCCTTTGAGGCGCCAAGGGTCAGGGGTTTCGGTGTCTTGTCCAAGGACACCTCAGCATGTAGCCAGGACGGGGAATCGAACCTGCAAACCTTGGGGTTGAAAGACGACTGCCCTACTAATTGAGCTACATGCTGCCAATTGACTGATAAATAGCTGGTTGACCGATAAATAGCTGGTTCTTCATGAACTGAGTTCTGAGGACATTGGTCATTAAATTCTGGATCCCAGAGACGTCCAGATGCAAGCAGGTCTGAATGGAAACTGTGATGACATTGGGGTCATGAATGGACGTGTACTAAACTCACAAAAGCATCCATCCATTATCTTAACAGCTTTTCCTCTTAAGGTTTGCAGCAGAGCTGGAGCCACTGTCACTGGGTGAGAGGCAGGGTACACCCTGGACAGGGCTCCAGTCCATCAGTCTATCTGTTGACCTTTAGAGACAGACAACCACTCATGCTCACATCTAGGGGCGATTTCGAGTCACCAATTGACCTAAGTGCATGCGGTGTGAAGACTCTTACTAACAGTCAACCATCAGGGTCAAACTACATCTTGTTTTATTTTGGTGACTGTTAAGCTGTTTGACAGGAAGTTTCATCTGTGTTTGCTGTGAGTCTGTATACGCTGGTTCTACATGCAGAGCTCTCTCCTGCACTTTTCATAACGTTGAGAAAATTAATTTCATAATTTCCTTTTAATGAGAAGAATACTTTTTCACAATACACATTTACACCAACAGCAGGGTCTCTTTAACCTGCCTTACACTGCTGTGTACATCCTGTTCTCTGTGAAGCTTCTAAGTTACTCAGAACGTTTCCAGATTCCAAATGTTTTCATTTCTATCTAATAAACACCACAAAGACACAACAATCCATAAACATTCATAATGACTTAAATATCACAAAGGTATGCTGTGCAGGTTCTGGTCCTTTATTATTAAATACACTATGTATGCAGCTTCAGTATTGATGCAAAACTGGCAAGCACACACAGACGTACAGAGCGAGCAGAACAAACGATGAACAGTCAAACAGGATAAACGCTGCTGACAGCGCACAGACAGAAGTGACTGCAGATCAGTCAGCTCCTCAGCTCTGACCCACTGACACTAACGCAACACGACTGTGAGCGGGTTCAGGCTCAGGGCTCGACTCAGCTACAGTGAGCCTGTCAGGACTCCAGCGACTGTCTCTCTGCTCTGCTCAGCAATGTTTCAGAGGAAAGAAGATTTAGTATGAGGAAGGAAGGAGGCAGCACGGAAGGGACGATAAACCTAAAGCCAGCGAGAGCGAGCCAAAACAAGAGGGAGGCCGTCACTCAGGTCATGTATGAATTTGTCAGTGACCTGATGTGTGATTAAAACCAGGATAGTGAGTCAACAAGCAAACACATCACATCTGAAGAAGCAGCAAGAGAGTCATTTAACTACTCAGCGTGCAGATCAATAAGTCCATCAATTATTCGGGGAATAAGTGTGCAGCTAAAGCCTTTTTTAACATTTAGACTGTAAAAGACTGAAGGTGTTTCAGTAGCTATGAGCAAGTCCATAACAGCTTAGTGTGAAGGTAACAGGGGAGTTAAGCTATAATTCATTCAAAACAAGATAATGCACAACATAATGGAGAGTTAAAATACAGTAGCTTAAAATATACACCTCCCCCAGCAGGTGTAAGCCGTTACTAATTGACGCTTCTCATAATGCACAGAGGAGCCTGGGGACTGTTTTAATCTCAACACATTGCAAATATTATATAATTTGACACTATGGAAGAAGTTAATCCTGAGTCAGACAGTATTTAGGAATTAGTCACTGGAGACAAGAGGAGTGATTCTGACCTTATGGAAGCTGCCGTAGAAGAGTTTTTGGATTTCTGGCCCTTCGAAGGTGACGGTCTGGAACTCTCCTTTGTAGTCGTTGTTAAAGAACGTCAGAGTCTTTCCTCCGTCTGTAAGAAGACACGCAAACTACATGTCAAACTAAACGCATTTATACTCATTTCTTACTGGCATCTCGGCAAAACAAAGCCTTCCTAGCTTGCTTCCACACTCACTGTCCAGGATCACTCCCACCAGCGGCTCGTTCCTCTTGTTGAGGATCTCCCAGAGGGCAAAGGGCTCCTCTGGAGTGTCGGGCAGCAGCCTGAACAGCAGAGTGATGGTGTAGTCAGAGGGCAGCCCCTCAGGATGCATGAACCTGTAGACACAGAACAGAAACATCACACGTAGGTTAATATACTCAGAGTAAACAAAGAGTGAAGACAAAAGCACACGGTTGTACATGTGAACATGTGCACCTGGTTGGCTGTGCCAGCAGAGCGTCACTGTGCAGGTGGAAACAGGGGAAGGCGTTGAAGGTGCCAGGTACCATGGACACGCCTGAGATGCTGCTGTACCGATTCTCCACCAGCCCAAACAGCTCCATCATACGAAAACCTGGCCACAGACGGATTTTAACTTAATGTTAATGTGCAGCAGACAAAATGTGAGGAACTGCTAATTAAATAAATGCAACAGCTGGTCAATATTGTATGACTGACAATTAGATTGATTTATATTAAACAAATGACACCTTGCATTTTAAAAGCACATTCCCTGTTGATGTTTTGTTTGACTTCACTTCTACACTCTTGTTGCTAGAAGCTGTGACTCCTTACATGACGATTAGTCATGCTAATGAAAGTAAAATGCTGCATCCAGTTTGTGTAATGGTGTTTTCAGATTGAACACAGTGGGCGCCAGGCTGCTTACCTGGTGTCGTGCTGCCACTCATCGGTACAGACGGACAAGCTGGGATGAACAAAAACGTTTGATTAAAAAGACAAGACTGGTAACAGTTTTACAGTAAATACTGCAGTTAAGATACACTAGCCCACTTCCACAAATGTTGGGACAAATCTATTTAAAACCAGAATGATTTGCTGATCTCTTAAACCTGTATTTTATTCATAATAGAGCATAGAAAACTAACTATTTTAAGAAAAAACTGATAAACTGATGGCAGCAACATGACTCCAGTTTTCAAAAACAATGTTAAAATTGTTTGTCTGATCACAGAACATTTTCCCACTTTGCCTCAGACTATTTTAAATGAGTCCAGAGAAGACGCAGACGCTTCTGAATCATGTCCATATACGCCACGTTGTTTGCATGATTTCAACTTGGATTTTTGGATGGCAAAGTGAATTGTGTTCACAGAGCATCATTTTTGGACATATTCATGAGTCCCTGCCGTGGTGTCCATCACAGAATCATGACTGTTTTTAATGCAGTGCTGCCTGAGAGCCCGGAGACCACAGGCATCCAGTATTGAGTTCCAGACTTATCGCCTAGTGAGGATATTTCTTCAGATTTTCTGAATCGTTTCACGATATTATTACCTGCACATAATGAAATATTTAAATTTTATGTTCAGGAACATTATTCTGAAATTGATCCTTTTTATATCCAGTCATGTTACTCACCTGTTAATTAACCTAATTAGCTGGGAAATGTTCTTCCATCTCTTCCTTGTTAGTACCACATACTATTTTCTGATGTTTTGCTGCCATCCGTTTTAAAATTATCTTTTTTGGGTATAATGTGTTCGAGATCCGCAAATCACTGCATTCTGTTTTATGTAGATTTAACACTGAGTCATTTTTTTTAACTTTGGGTTGTATAAGGTGAAAAGATGATCTTTATCTCATCTCACTTTACAACCAGAGACTCACTGGCAGTGGCAGCTTCGCACACAAAGGTCACCAACTTCTCTTCGATCTTCTTGAAGGCGTCCAGATCGTCCACAAAGAAGACGTGCCGGTCGCTGGGTTTACTGGCGATGCTCACCAGTTCGCCGTAATCAGCGTCAGCAAAGCCAATGGCAAACACGATGTAGCCTGTGCAGGAAGACAGAAGAAAAGGCTTTGTGTTTAACAACTAGAGCGACATGATGTGATACAGGGGTTCCACTTAAATGTATTGCCATTAAGTAAGTGTAAAGTATTTTTAAAAAATGTAGGAAAAGTGTGACTCTATAAAAAACAAACCAACATATGCATAAGAACCAAGAATAAGAACATAAGAACTTTAGCTTTCGGTTGATTCTGTTCAGCGTTCGACAGTTTGTGGACTTATGTTGTTTATCTGCTGCTTGTTCACACCACTGGTAAATTTACTTTTCTTCAATGAGAATATAAGAAATAGACCTAATAGTGTTCTTTGTGCCGGCAAACCAATTAGGCAAACAAGCCTCATTTTCTCAAATGCTGAAACCCAAACTGGATCTAGGACCTTTTCAAAGCCTCATGCGAGGCCATGAAGGACAATTCTGACCTTCCATCTGCATCTCCTTGGAGACCTTATTAACGTCATCCTGGGATCGACCATCGGTGAGAACCACCAGGACTTTGGGGATTCCCCTCCGGACTCCTCCCTCTGTCGTAAAGATTTTTTCCTTCACATGCTGGATGGCTCGACCTGAAATGGATCCATCAATCAAACTGATCAAACCAAGAGAAGAAATACTCAATACTGCATTGTTATAATTATCTAGGCTGCTTGAAGTAGAAGTTGAGCTGTGTAGTGCAGAGAAACTAACCAGAGGACACTAACGTGGGATGTAATCATTGATGAATTTCCAAATATCTCCAGCATTATAGATCTTCTGAACAAAATGATTAGATTTGTTTTCCCTGTTTAGTTTTTGCCAGAACTTGAAGCTTCTCCACATGCTGATGTTGATCTAAGGTAGTAGGCTTTTAATTTGGCACCAAATAAATTACTGTGGCTGAAATGGATGCAGCAGTAACGTTTGGTGTCAGCTAAAGACTATTAATTCTCTGCTGGTGCTGCTGCTGCTGGGTTTTCCTGCACTGGAAGATCTGTTTGTCTTTCTGAAGTAAGATTTCATTAACAGCTCCATTTCAGACATGATACAAAGTTAATATTAGAGCAATGCGGCACCAGTGGAGAGACACACCGAGCCCAGCAGCCAGTGTCTGCATCTTATTCAAAGGATGATGAACTGAATCCTTGACGTTGCAATGGAAAGAATGGGAACAATAGAAAAAGGGACACCTAGAAGCACTGTAGTAGCATGAAATAGAAAAAAAAACAACAACAACAAAAAAAAAACAACTTATCAGGCTTTACGCAAAACCTTGGTTTTTAATGTGTTGTGTGTAAAACAAAGATTTAATTAAGAATGATTCTGATTATCAATTAATGCAATTTAAGGCACATTAAAAGAAAATTATCTGGTTCTAGTTTCTCAGTGTGAATATTTGCTCTTTTTTTTCTTTTATTTATTTCCCACAGGATGGACCACAGAGCTGATGGCTGTTGCATTTGAATAAAGAAATGAATTCATCATCAGGTATTTAATATATAGATCGAGCACTCAGTCCTTGTGGGAGCATCAGGACACAGATTCTTAATTTCAGTGTGCAGACTGAGGTGATTGAGTGCTCTTAAAGTCCCCAAACTGCTGCTTCCTGATGGGAAATAAGATTGGTGTTACAGTGACATGAGTGGAGGGAGAATTCTTCCCCAGCAGTGACGCCGCTGCACATCTGTTTCTCTGCAGGAGAAACCGGCTGCACTGATTAAACACAGATTAATGTAAACACAGATTAATGACTACACCTCTCGCTGCTTCCCTACAGACCTCCTCACATTTCACATGCACTCAGGAAATACGGTCGTCTCCGTACTCATGTGTGTGAGATGGTGCAAACGTGCATGGTTTTGTGTTTGACACTAACATGTGCAAGAAGACACGTGTTCACTCAGTGAAGAAACTTCAAATGTTTGACTAGATGACACACACTGAAACACCACACACACACGTTTTGTTTTGCTGGCGGTGTCCTGCTGCTCTGTAATATTGATTATGTTATTAGGAAAGTGTGAGAGTGTGTGAGTGCACATGTTGCTGATTTGTCTCACACAGCTGTATTTCTGGGATTTAGAGTATCTGTGGTGGAAACCGAGGATTTTATCTGCTGCAGTTTCTCACACTGTTGCTGAAAACTCTCCAGGACCACGATAACAAACTCAGCCTCAGTCATTATTTCATGAGCTGTCCAACTGCACCATGGGAAGTGCCATCCTCCTCATTACTGTACCGTAGGCTGTGTTTTCCTCTTCCTCAACAGCCTGCCTGCTCTGAGCTCTCTCACCTGTTTTAGTGTTTCCTCCCTTGTAGGAAATCTTGCTGATGGCGTCCAGCAGCCGCTCCTTGTCGCTGTATGAATTCAGCTTGAACTCAGTCCTGGCGTCGTCGCTGAACTGGGCGATGGCCACCTGTTAGACAGAAAGAAGTGGCATCAGAGTGTAAAGGTGTGGGTTCAACTGTCAGATAATTAAATGACAAAAAAAGCTACACATTTATGTGTAGTAAGTATGTCTGTCTGTGGTTTGTCTGATTCACCTGATGGTAGACAGTACGGTAACAATAAAACAAAATTGCATTATGATTAAAGGGCTGCACAGTCAGATTCTATTTAGAGAAACACTGCATTTCCCACAAGCCCCACTATTTCTACTAACGATAGAAGTCAAATAGATTTCTCTACAAATGCTCTAACAGAGCATTGTGTGTAAAGGATGTGTGTAGTTAATGTGTGTAGCTAATGATTAAAAAAAAGGTTGTGATGTAAACTTACAGCCCAAACGTTTTATACTAAAGCACTTTCTATACTCTACAGCTGTCATGTACTGTGTTCTCTGTATTTAGGCTGAGCTCAGTTTCGTCTTTGTCCTGATGTTGGAACTGAACTGAGCTTGAATCAGTGGAGATGAAATGAGGTGGAAATAAACTAAGAGCATAACAAAGTGGAAAAAATGAGAAAGAAAATGAGCTGGTTCATCAGCGGAGTCGACTGTGGTCACCTGGGAACAGAAATTTTCTCTATTTGAACAAAACACGAAACATGTTTTCAGAGTGCCGCTGCTGCAGTGCTGAGAACTAAAGACAAAACTATAGTTCGTACTAGTTAGCACTTGACAGTAAATTTCCCACCATATTCAATATTCAAAAACTTCTTCAAATTCCAGAGGAATTTATTATTTTATTTTAGTCCTGTTCGTCAGGTGTGTGGTTGATTAGCTGTGAAATAAAGTCAACACTTATACATTTTCATATGAGCATTTAATCTGGGATTAAACAGACAGACTAAAGATTCACAAACCAATAGGTGATCTTTGCTTTCCTCCACTCATTTATGTGTGTTTACTTATAGCACATAGTGTAAGGTCATGTTAATTAAAAAATTCAAATCAGAAATGCCAAGATCCTGGCAGCGAAGTGCGTGAAGTCTTCCTCTCCTCTTGTGCATCAACCCCAGGACCTAAAATGATGGCACCTTACTTATGATTATGGGTTTGAGTGTCATGTTTGAGAAGATGGAAGATTCTAGAGGCGCTGTCACAGTATCCTGACTTTAAATTCCTGTAGAAAAACCTGGTTGGATTTGAAGAAGGCGATTGCAGCACACAAGCTAAGAACACTGGTAAACTGGAGGAATGGGATGAGATTCCTTAGGAAGCTGCTGTCTGATCATCGCATTTGCAGCAGGTCATGACAGAAAAAGACGCTCTACATGTTCTGAAGACGCTTCTCAAGAGCTTCTCATTTAATTGTGAGACTGCAGAAAGTTGCATTTGGGGGAATAACTTGTGTTGAGCTACTTAAATTCTTCTTCTTTGATTTATTGACTGCAGCTGAAAGTTTGTCAGTTTTGCTGATTCAGCTAATTTGACTCATTAAATGCGACTGTTACATGTTTAACGGGAAATCTGAACCTATACTATGCTGTTTTATAGTGTTGGTTTAATCTGTGCACTAAAACATATTATATTATGTGTAATGCAGTTTTGCCACTGCCCTAAAAGAAAATGCAGTTACAAGTCTCCTCACCTCTTATTTTATAAGTTAGAGTTATTTTAACACTAAAGGTCTTAACACATCAGCAGTAACGTAAGCGAATGATACAAACAGCAAAAATGTCATAGGCAAATTAAACACGTCACAACTATTCACTTGAAACTTGTGAAACGTCTTTTCTCTACTTGTAATGTCTTGCATTATCTGAAATAAAGCTGATAAGACTCTCCGCTATGATGAATGTTTTTGAGTAATGTTCCAATAAGCTCCACCGTGACCTGTAAGAAACATGTTGAGGCCAGAGAAAGATTTGTAACAAACTAACTTAGAAAAAAATCAGTGACTGAAGGGAAATCAGTTAAAGAACTTAAGAGCTAGTTTAACGCTGGTTTAACTGGTGATGTGCTTCCCTGTCAATAACCTGTCAATCAAACATTAAGGAGAATTCCTGGATGCCACAGATTTAAAGTAACAGATGTCAAAGTTGGCAAACAGTTCAGTGTTTGAAGAAACAAGACTGATAACAGAATGCAAAGCAGAAACAACATTCATGACACCCCACAGTACCTGTGTGCCATCTGGGCCTATCCGGTCCAGAGCTCCCGCCGTACTGTACAGGAAACGGATGATCTTCAGGAAGTTGTCATCACCGATACTCCAGGAACCATCGACCAGAAAGACCAGGTCTGCTTTGGCAGCCCTACAAACTAAACAGGAGGGACAGGGCAAAGAGGTGAAGAGAAATACAACTGAAGACATTTCACAGCAGCTGCTTTTATAATTTCCTATCGCCGCTCTATTCAAACAAAACACATATACAACTAAACTGTAATGGTGATTATGTTTCTTTCTGAGGAAAGGTACTGCAAGCGGATTGTGTTTTCTATTAAAAGTAATGACTAATCAAGGTAAATGACAAATGACGCAAAGACGCTGATACTGAACATATCAAATAAATGTCCACAGACAACACATTTCTGTCCCCTAATTATCTGATCTGCAACATCCCCTTATTTCTTCCATGAAAATATATCTAAGATCCTGCAGTTCAACATGCTGATATGCGACTCCAACGTTATTAAGGTGTTTTATGGTTGGTTTCACACTCTCACAGCTCTGGGTTAGGATCAGAGAAAGATTGTGGGCTGGGTTAATAAAGAAAAATGTAACAGATCACTTCACACACAAGATCTGCATGAACATTCAAACACAAACATGATCTGTCTCGAACCCTAACCAATGTTCTTTTCATGCCTAAATCTAACCTCACACAGGACTCTGGCCTCGACCACAGGTCTACAGCTCGTCTGTCCTGCACATTACTTAGCTGCTATCCTCCCCGTCCCCTTCTTGTGACTCATTTCTTGCTAAATAATTCATTCATTTGCAAAAATACTGCATGACAAAATAATGAATAGGTAAGGTACAAAAACGCAATTGTGATTGTAGTGTAGTTGTACAGGAACATAATTTTTAGGTGACAAGGTTGATTCACAGGCAGCTCACATTTTGTTTTCAACAAGGACGAGATAATGAAAGAGGAATTAAAAGAGGACAGATGGGAATGTGATGAGATAAATGTAGATAGAAGATGTTATTTAGCTTTATTTTGTTTAGGATTCATGAGCAAACAATCTGGAAGCATAATTTGTCAGTGGTTGCAGTTATTGATTTGTTGCTTGCTTTGTTTTGTTTCTCGTCTTTATTTCATCATGTCTTCATTTCCAGTTTCATAACTCTGCTTTCATTTCTGCTCTATGGCTGCTGAAAAAAGATGACTGAGAATGAAAGGAAATCATCTTTTGAGTGGTGCAAACCTTTGATTAATTACACTTGAAGATGCTGCGACTTGTGAACGACTGAAACTGCATTAAACTCATCAGCCACTAAACAAACAATTCCCGCTGTCGCTCTTCACTAATCATTATGATCACTTCCTTTTCTCTTCTCATTGAATCACATTTAATGGTCAGCTGGTGTGGTATTGATCAGCACACAGCTCAAGACATTTACTTAACAAACCAAGATGAAAAAGGAATAAAGATTTTCTTTCACAATAAAAGACCAGCCTGCAAAAGGCATTAATCAAGTTTGTGAAAAAGAGAAGTGCTATTATAGATTTATTCTAACTACTCAGGACATATAAACTCTCAAGGACGTTTTTTTTTTATTTACCAAAAGTTGGTAAGCAAACAATATTTGAAAGCACTTCAAATTTAGTGAAGCATTTCAAAGACAGACACAAGGATCTGTACCCAAAAAGAAAGAAAAAAGAAATAAATTGAGACTTAATTTTATGGTAACATCATTAAAATTTTCATATCTAGAAATATTTGTGTTTGTTAACAGCTACGCTCCACAGGCAACTGTCACAAATGCTAACATTAGCTTGTTTAGGCTAACGAAGCAAAAGCTTATAAAGTTACTAAACTACTGACATTATGGTGAAGTCAAACATCCAGCAGAGAGTGTGTGTGTGTGTGTGTGTGTGTAAGAGAGAGAGAGAGCGAGAGAGAGAGAGCGAGAGAGAGAGAGAGAAGG
>OMLM01015671.1:1950-28435 GCA_900302695.1 Helostoma temminkii | reverse complement strand
TTGTTAACAGTTACTAAACTACTGACATTATGGTGAAGTCAAACATCCAGCAGAGAGAGTGTGTGTGTGTGTGTGTGTGTGTGTGTGTTCTCAAATTGTTATTAACAACAAAAGATATTTATTATGATGCACTTCCCACCCTTTAGCTTATATTGACTGTTTTGGCATTGACCTACCACCATATTGACTGTGCCAATAAACTACATAATATGGCTCACATAAAATTAAATATTTCAGTTTTATTTATGTAGTTCCAAATCATAACACAACCATCACAAGGAATTTTACATATTAAGATCGAGACCTTCAATATTTATTTAGAGAAAAACCCAACAAGTCCCTTTAACGGAAGAACCAGGCTGAAGGTGGGTGGCCATCTGCCTCGACTAACTAGGATGAATGAAAAGTGTAGAGATAAAAGAAGAGGAGAGCAGAGATAAGAATTAACAGTAAGACAATGGACAGAAACATAATCATTAGAGTGCAGCAGCGTCCGTATGCTTTGAGACCTGTTCTTTTTGTTTTTCCTTCCACTCACCCCAACCAGTGGAGGCAAATGGCCGCCCAACCCTGAGCCTGGTTTCCTTGAGGTTTCTTTCGCTAAAGGCAGTTTTTCCTCTCCACCGTTGCCTAGTGTGGCTCAAGGGGGATTTGTGGGTTTTCTAAATAGTTTAGTTGCATTGTTAAATTCTGTAAGGTCTTAAACTTAACACATTGTAAACTGACTTTAAATGACTTCTGTTGTAAATTGGCTCCATATAAATAAACTAAACTGAATTGAATTGCAGTCTGCAGAGTAAATTGCACCCGGTCTTAGCTGGTTGTATACTGTGATATTTGGTTTTCAGAGCTTTAGTAAATGTTCTCACCACTCACTGCTATCCAAAGGAAAGCTATAAATTAGTGTTCATTTTTTTAATGTTATTTATAAATCAAAATAAAGGTGTTAAGCCGTAGATTTAATTAATGTGAGAATATTTTGTTTTTGGCATGTAGATATTATCCTTTCATAGGTTACTAAGGCTATGTTCATACTGCAGGTAAAAGTAGACCAAATCTGAATTTCACATATGGTCCTAAACTGGATCACATTTTATCCAACGTTCTTTCACCTGAGAAGAGCGTTTTGGCATGAGAGTCTTGTGGAGGGGTGAAGGCACTGTAATCAAGCGTATGTGTTGACATGTTGCTAAACTGCAATAACAATGGGTAATTTAAAAATTACAAAGAAATCTCTGTCCAGCAAAACACTCGCACAACCAGCTCCAAATACAAAGTTGCATTAACGAGGCTGTTTTACTCTAATCACCTGTCCACATAGCAACGTGCTGTCAGATAATATCATCATAATTACCTGATAAAATTGTTCATCAGAAAATGGTGCCCTTATTTTTATTTTCAATCTCATTTGTATTTCACACACTACCAGCTGCATTCAGTCCATCGTTTGCCTGTGGCCGTACCTGCATGTTCACTATAAATTATTTCCGTACCTGTTACAAATTCTGACTCACAGTTATTTAAGGCATCTTGAAGGGTAACCTGTTGCAAAGGCATTCACTATACATGACTAAGATGGAAACAGTTTCACTGACCAAATCTTGACAGATGTGAACATATAGTACTGTGTAAATATTTTTTTAGCATTTTAGATGGTTAGATTCATATCCATCACCTAACACCAGTGAGGTATCAGCTCCAAATGAATTCTGCAGTGTGACAGCAAGTGGAACATCCAGCCAGGAAGTTACCTCCACGTGACAAACAGTGGTTTGCTTAGTAGTAATAGTAATCTAATAGTAGTAGTAATGGAAATATTTTGACAGAGAAAACATTATCTTTTGGACCACAGGTTCACTGAATGCACCATTATACAGAAAGCATTTAAAAACAGATCCTATTTGCAGTTACTAAAGCAAGTTGTAACATTAACTCCACCAGTAAAAACCCCACACAAAGTATAAAAAGGAAATTTGTCTAATTAGCTGTAACCAAATTTTCTACCAATGTAATAGGAATGTGAATGTACTTTGATTAAATTTCATGAAATCACATGAGCAGCAGTGCGCTCTGTCAAATCATCTCCATCACTGTAAAAACCACTGAAAAGGCTTAAATGTTTTAAAGAGAAGTGGATCATCAGTAACTAATGTTGACAGGACAAAGACGTGGACTGTTCCTGCTCACAGATATAAAACAACTATGTGCTTCGAAAATGAAACAGTCGACTCTGTGGTGACAGACATCTGAAGAACGCTAATTACATGTTTGTCAAGTTATAGCACTGAGTTTAAATGACCTTTGTTAGTGAGTTTAAGATTTATCTCTATGTTATTGGCTGCGTTTGAGACACTGTGTGGGAGGAGAACAGTTAAAGCGGATTATTTATTCCACGTGTAGGTCGGTAAAGACTGATGCTAAACCGTCATCTTCAAACAAGAAAACATCAACTACTTCATGCTGTCAAGTGCCACGTCTCATTTTGATTCATATAAACTGTATGTGGGCGAAAAGTGAAGTGAACTTCTGAGTCAGTGGCAGAACAGTCAGAAATAGATTAAAATGAAAGAAACAGTTCTGAAAACATCCAGAGAATTATTTATTAAAAGCAACATTTATTTATGGTTTCTGTATAAAAGGTTTATAAAATAATTTATATATATATAGTTATTGTGTTATTATTATTGGTATTTTATAAAATGGTAATTAAAAAGTGTTTACTTTAGCTGTCACCTCTAAAATGTCTTGTATGTTTAGTTTTTCTGCATTTCTGCTATATAGACATATCATTCATGCATAATTGCAGTGGATTCCTACAAAAGATTAAGTTTTTGATTATTTTAGATAATTTTATACACAGAGAATAACATTTTTTCCCCTCAAGATGTGTTGATAAGCTACTGAAATTGAGAGTGGCTCAAGACTCGATTAGGTACTATGGTACCTACGTCCATTAGATACTATGAAAATAGAAACAACAAAATGTACAATTAATATATCACTAAATATGTATATATAAGTAAATACTGTGCATCAAAAACACTATTCTTATTGTATATGATAGTTAAAGCTACAATATTTACAGTATGTCTATAAAATAATATTATGAGTATGAGTAGCCATGAAGTACTATACTTCCCTCTAAACTGTGGTGTAGCAGAATTGTAAAGTAATATAATTAATACTTAATGACATCAAAACTGCACTTAAAGCTACAATATGCAGTTTTTACCAAGAGCTAGCATGACATTTAAAAACAGACAGCCCCATCTGCCTATGTTCACAATCTTAAAGACCTCATAGTACCATCTCATATCATCTCAGCAGAACAGGTGACTCTGAACCATCTCTTAATTTCTTTCTCTCTCTCAACAGTTTTTCCTCTCCAACCTGTCTAGTGCTGCTCAAGTGGCATTTGTTGATTTAGTTGTAATTCTTAAACATACATTATACAGCACCTTAACATGACTGTTGTTGTGAATTGGTGCTACATAAATAAACTGAATTGAATTAAGTGCAGGGATAATTGAAAAACAAGCAGGACAGTTGCTCTACACAACCCTACGTTGAAAAAAAGAACCTGCAAAAGAAGCAGTAATAATTTATGGTAATTGAATTGTTTTGATTGAATTGTTTTGCAGCGATCCTCACTCACAAACACAGGTACTGTAGCTGTGGGTATAGTAAATAGTAAATGTACTGAGGCCAAAAGTAGTGAGACAAAGCATCCACATTCTGTAAATATCAGTGTGAAGCAAAAGTGATGAAAATGATCACAAACATCCCAAGTCATTAAAAAAATACAGCCACATAAGACAACTGGCAGAACTGAACAAACAAGGATCATCAGCTCCTACCTTCCTTAGCAGGGGGAATTGTAGGTAGTGGGGTCGTGGTGGGCGGCTTGGTTGGCGCCGGGGTCGGGATGGGTACTGCATGGAGAGAGAATAAACACACATGTACAGTGTGAAGACGTGAAAACCTGCAATTATGACCACACTCATCGTAAAAAATCACCACATGCTATGAGCCTGAAATTAAACTTCCCATCCAAGAGAAACATTCAAAACTACATAATGACACAAGGGAAGAGAATCAAGCCTCAGCCAGACCACACAGCCACATACTGTATACACTGCGACATACAGTGTGTAAGATAACTACACTCAGCTCTGTGATTTTAGCTGCTGTATAATTTGGTAATTTGATAACAGCGTCAGCCACGGTCTAAAATCAAACTCCAACTGCCTCTGCTTTCAACTCCTTCCCTTTATTCTGTGTGGGGGGGCAAAAAACTAGATAAAGTAGCTGACCCCCTCCTGAGCGCTCAGTTTATTCATTCAGTGGCGTTTAGGCAGTAAATCAGCTACCTGAGGCTGTGAATTACTTGTGATGGCAGGTAGGGAGCCTTCAGTAGCGGCTGCCTGCAGCGATGGAGATAGTCATTTGGAGAAAAGGCTCTGGTTTTCATTTGCATCAAAACAAAGCAATAAATCATGGTGGAGGCTCTCTGCTGAGCTACAGTACAGGGGTGGGGGTGGTGCGGCGTCAAGCTAACAAACACCTGCTCTGGGGAAGGTTCTTGCTTTCCTTTATCTCTATGGTTATTTCTTAATTCTCTGCGTTGCTCTCGGCTCCCTCGTCTCATCATCTCATCAGCTTGTCCTGCAGTATTACTCCTCCCTCACTTCCTGGCTTTCATTTCCTCTATTACCTTTTCTCTCCCCTCACACTTTTTCTTTGTCCTCACTTCGCATCAGTATTCCACATAAATGTGTTCCTGAAATACTCCATCTCACTCGGCAGCGCAGTGCAAACATTACAAATCAATTACCACCTTTAAATGTAACACAACGAAGACAGACAGTTATCCTAAGCCATGACATTGCATTCATTTGGTTGGACGCTGGGAGCAGTTTGCTCCGTGAACTGAAAGCTGAAACACTTTCCTGCTAAACGATAACAAAACATAAAAAAAGCTGGGTAACAATTAAGGCCTCTGCGCAGGTGATATTTAATCTGACAGATATTACATCTAATTATGCTGAGCTACGCTAAAAACTGCAAATACATACACCCTTTGTTAGAAACGTATTTGCAACCAGATCATGTTTTCTTCACATCACTAGGACATGTTGACAATTACCACAAACCACAACTCATTAATACGCTGATAAGGAACAAAATGTTTCCAACCAACACATTTTATTTTGCCAGAATATTAAATCTTGCAGTTCAGCATCCAGTGGATGTGTCTACAGTGTTATTAAACACTTCTATTGGTGTGTTTAGGGTTTTTAACGGTTGGAAAAAAAAGAGGTTGTGGTCTGGCTTAAAGGAGAAAAAGTCACACACATGTTTATTTACTTTTGTTTACTCTCTAACCTTAACCAAGCTTTTTCTTGTCAAAGGCCAGGGATATATTTACTGTTTGTCTTTGTGTGGGTGTAGATACCAGCAACACAAACTTCCTTCTGTAGTTTGTGATGGAGCAAACTGAACATCATCAGCTGCCCTTTCCCATCTATTATTCTAAATGTTTGGCTTCTCAAGGGTCACGTTAGTGCTGGAGTCAAGCTGTCATTGGCAGGGTAAGTAAGTGAGGCAAGTAGCTGTGGAAACATTTCTGCTAGTGTCTGGAGGTTGAGCATATTAATATTTGAAGCGCATCATTTAGTCAGAAAATATATTAAACTACAACATAATGATTTCAGTGGTAACATTCCTGTCTCACTACAACATCAGCTTAACTGCAGTCTGACCCTAAATGACCATATAGTTGAATCCTAAATGTTGCATGCTTGCAGGTGGAAGTGTGTGTGCCTTACGCGTCTTCTCAATAGCAGTAACCGCAGGTCCTTCAGTCCCGTCCAGCAGTTGAGCGTACACGCTGATCTTGTACTGTGTGTTGGGCTTCAGGCTGCTGAAGCAGTGTCTGCTGGATCCTCCACCTAGTGTTGTATCTTGCTTCTGACCATCTGCAGCAAAAATGCAAAGGTCGACGTGTTATCTTCCTGGAAAGACTATTGTGTTTACATTGATCCCATATTTGCAGTATGGGTGAACATTTTATATTTGAACATCAGAGTGGAGTAGGAAAGGTGTTCCACAGTTTATCAGTCTCAAAGTAAGTCCACAAAACCTTCCTAACCTATATAAAAAATTATTATTTTTTTATTTTCTTATACAGCAGAGCTGCTTTTTTGTCAATTGCTCAGTTTGTGTTTCTTCCTAAAAATAGTGAATAAAACATAACTTAGCAGTAACTGAACCATGGTGGTGGTCGAGATATATCTTTAAAAACCAAACATGTAAGTAAGAACACCATACATTCACATCTACAACTTCATCACAGAGGACAGGTGGGACATTTTAATGAGCTGGAGCTGCAGCACTGTGCCACATGGCTTATTACAGCTGAAGCTAATAATAAAACTGTCAATAGAAACGGCAGCCAAATAGACCAAACCTGGATCATTGAGCTTATTTAAAATATGTTAACACAGACCTTAAAAAGTAAGAACTACAATATCAAAACAGTAATGTTGCATTGCTGTTGTCTTAAAGTCGTCTTGTGAGGGTGTGACCACTCAGACGATGCAGTCATGTGGTTTCTCTGTGACTGCCACTATAATACACACATCTAGTACTTCCACTACAAGCAAAGGTAAATGAGTAAGATTTTACATATTTTATATAACTACATGGGCATATTCCACTATTAATGAACAGAGAGAGTGTTAATGGCCATGTGGTGGTAGGAAATCTGGTGATACGATACTTATCACAATACACTGATTATGATTTAATATATTGAGATATACTGGACACTCCAAACAAGACAATATATTGTGATATTTTAAATCACATTTTAGGAAAAATTGTCATAGCATAAATAATATACCACCACATGCAGTAAACTAGTCTATATGCATGATCTCTTTAGTTTAAAACAAAAAAGGAACCCTTTTTTAAAAATCAGTACAGTATCACAAAACATATTGCGATATTCCATATTTTCTTACACCCCTAGAAGAGGGACTCACTCATTGTGTTTAATAACTTAGTAGTGTCACAAACATACTGTTCACAGCCAATTTCCCAATCATCAATGAAGGAGGCACTGTACTATCTAACAGGATGACATATAAACACCATCTGCTGTCTAAAATGGTCTCTTTCCTCATTTCTTTCCATGCATACCAAAAACAAGATAACGTCACATGACTTCACCCTTTCCCCATGCAGCAGACATTTCTCTGGCAATCATTTGCCAGCTGTGCCAACATAAATCCTCATTTAGCTCCACTCTGCACTGAGGGAACGGTTCCCTGGGAGCACCCTGAAGGAATACAGGGACACTGCGATATTACATGCCTTTTATGTGACAATAATGATGACAGTGTTGTAGCTGGAGGCCTAAAGGTGATGAATAACAGCCATTACTTTCCTATTTGGTGGATGACGGCTGTATTAAAAGTCAAGCTTACCTTTGAGGTGACTGAATGGTGGACGTGTGTAATCAAATCAGGGCCACACCATCTGTTGTTTGATGTTATTTTTGTGTGTGGGAGTGTGTTAGCAGTTTGAAACAAATGGGAAAGTACACAATTATTTCTCCTGGCTCAATGCCTGGTGGCTGCATAGAGTCAGAACCAGGAAATGACTTTAATAATTGCAAAGGCGTTTTGTGAAGGTGACTTTGGAGTGTTTTTTTTTTTTTTTTGACAGCTGAAGTAGCAGATGAATACATCAAAGTACATCAAACTTGTGTGGAAAAGAGTCTCTCAACGTAATTCGAGGTGGTTAAAGTAAATTTATAGAGGTTGAACATTAGAGTTGGATTTATGTAAGTGAAATCTCTGCGTGGTGGATCACAGGTCTTTATTTCCTATTTCAGGGTTTAGACAGATGCAAAACACAGGGCTGATTACAGGGAAGCTTGTGTTAAATGTAAAATGGGTATATTTCTCAATGCAAAGCTGAAACGGAGTTGAAAGATCATAAGGCACCAAAAACATCCGCTGGAATTTAAAAGCCTATGTATAAAAGGCCACTTGCGAGTTTCACAAATTACAGAATGTTTGTAAAATAAGGGGAAGAACAGCTTTTCTGTTATTCTGCGTTTGCAGAGTGGGATTCAATTAGCATTTTTATTTTGCCAGAAAATGCAAAAACTAAATATCACAGCAGGATTTCCAGTACTTTTATTGAAGCCTGAGGTGCAGTCACAACAGAGAAGGACACTGAGTGACTGACACTTGATATTTAATAAAAGGCCAAATATAGTCATTCATCCAGCGCATAGATGTACATCAGGTCTCCTGAGGCTGAGGAACAGGCGAGATTTGAGCAAATAAAGCACATGTGTATAGTATAGTACATTATAGTATAAAGTATAATAATGTCTGTTCAATTATACAGGACGAAACATACAGGAAACTCTTATAACAACGTAACTTCCTTGATTGATTCTTCTGCTTGTGTGTGCACACAAATTGTGTTTATATCAGTCAGATAAAGTGAAATCCTGAACATTTAGAGATTGGAACAAACTTTTCCCAATGAGACTTTAACATTTCCATATAAAATCCAGCTAGTGACGTCACCAGGGAGGTCACAGGTCATTGCAGAAAACATTTCAAAAGAAACGTGCGAAAACGTGGGTTTGATTGTCATCTACGGTTGATTCATGGAGACAGCAGCCTTCACTCACCCACACAGACTGAACTTCAAGTAGAAGCACTTGTTGTGTTTTTATTGTTTGAGAGAATGAATGTTTTTCAATCATAGAAGAGGATGCAGGTGTAACCTTCATCAGAGAAATCCTGATGAGAACAAACTAATTCCTTATTTCCTCTGTTTTTCTGTTTTTTTCCCCCTTAAAGCGTCTCTCTCTCAAAATACACAAGAATTAGACACACTGAGGCATAATTACTGTCATTCCTGCAACAGCAACATCTCATCCCAACACACTTGGCAGCCATAACAAAGACCTTTTGTTTTTTGTATTTTACCTCATGCAGCAAATGTAAATGTCACTCGGACTGCGATCCATACGTCTTCCTTATCCACAGAGCAGCTCAGTGTCTGATTGTGCACTAAACCTTTAAGACTGTCAGCACATCTCAGATGGGCCACAACAATAACTTTGTCATCTCAGGCTGCTTAGGGATTCAGGAAAAAGGACACTCTTTGTGCTAAATAATGAAACTCCCACTAATGAAAGCATGCCAGTATGTCTGAGAAACTCCAAACCAGACCAAACCAGAAACGTGGGAGCTCCAATGGGAAAACTGCAGCTGTACATACATTATTATGTATCCCACATGCTAGAGATGCACAGTCATGTCGAATAATTTTGTCAGCTGGATGTAAAACACCTGATTATCCAGAGAGCCAGAAATGCAGCAGGAGAGGAGTGAATGCCTGCTTGTGTGCGTGTTATTTACATTTGCAGACAGTGCATTTTCCCCCTACATTAGTGTCCAGCTGGTTTAAAAAGGAGGAATGTTGCAGGAATGTGCAGCTAGCCCACTGAAACCACAATAAACATATTTTATTAAAAAGAGCTTTTCTTAAAGGAGACCTACCACATCTCAGGAAGATTGTGTTAACACAGCTGTGCATAGACTAGAAGGTGGTACAGATGGATCTTCCAAAGTTTTCTGTTTTACTCGTTTGAGATGATGCATGAGGTCATTGAGCCAAGATTTTGTTCAAAACTTTAATGCAAAATGGATCCTAAAATGCTGCAACAGTGGATTGTGATGGTTTAATCCCTGAACTGGCAGGATTAAGTCAGGGTAGAACAAGGTAAAAGACAGTCTATACCTCACTGACACCGCTGTAGTGGGGTTAAGCAGTTGAGGTTCAACAGGTCAGATGGTTGTTGCAGTGAGCCAACTGTGTAATCGACAGTAGAATGAGAGGCTGTCACTCAGTGGAACTTTCAGGATAAATAGTTAAACAGATGAATTAACACTTTAAGTGACACATGGCCTCCAGGGTAAGTGCCAAGCTGAAGTGATGTTTTGGATAAGTCATTGGGTGAAGATATTTAAAGGAATTAGGATGAATGTGTAGTGGAAGCAATTTCCCAGGATGGACCTTATGTCACACATGTGGGTGGGTGTACGTAAGGTGTGGGCAACCTTAAAACAACAAAGACCACGTGTCTGTATGTGCACTCACTGAGCAGAGACTCGATCACCACTCTGTAGTTGCTGGCGTGACGGTGAGGCTGCCACTGGGTGCAAAAACCGTTCATCCTCACTTGATATGTACTCAGGTTAGTCACCCCCAGGTACACTGCAGAGAGAGAACAAATGGAATTAGTTGCGTGACTGTATTGTTGAGAATGGTTGCATTCGTGTTAGCATTCACCACCAGCTTCAGAAGAACATAAAGTAATGAAGGAATTCACTTTTTGAAGTCTTTACAAACTCCGAAAACCAATCCCTGAGTCAAATCCATATTTTGGTGCCATCTTTGACAACTTATTCAGCTGTGGTGGGTGGTATTGACTCATCACATTATTTCCAGTCTGACTGCAACTTTTTTGTACATGTGTTGATATTAAGACCATTAAACACTTACAGAAATACCCTTGGGGTGTAAAAAAAAACTGTAGGATTCTTCAGAACTCTAAAAATACACAGTATGGTCAGCATTCTTCTCCACATGCTGCTGTTATAATAAAGCTGTATATAACTTCACTGGGCTCACATCTGAGAAACCACACGCAGATGACAGATTTAAATGTATGGAGTTATTTAAAGACGCAGAGAGAAATTTAGCTGGGCTGTCTTTGCTCCAGAAGTGTGGCTTATGCAAACTCTCCCTAACATATAAACACCCAAACAAACCCACGCACACTCTATTTATGCAGACGCGCTTCTGTTGTCCAGCTTTTCATAGCTTTACATGTTCTAGATTCAAAGACAGAAGCGTGCATGTGTCTGCGAGTTGAGTATTTTTACATTCATGCTGACAAACCGTCCAACAGCTGATCTATGTTATAGTTGGACTCATGTCTTTCTGCGTATTTATGGAAAAAACAGCCTCAAACGCAAAACACTGGAAACTACTACTACCACTTGCATAGTAATTAACTCCTGACACTAAAGGAGAAATTAGTCGGAGTAGCTCCGAACTCCATGATGCTTCACAGAAAGCTGCCAACTGTCCCAATGCACACAGGAGGACACAGTTCCTTAGATTTAGGGTAAGACACTCAGATACCCAGACAGGAGTAGAGTCTGTTAAGTTTAAATGCAGTTCCAGTTAAAATTAGTTGAAATTTTAGCACATTACAGCTCCTGGACATCCTGAAGGGATTTCATATCCCATCTATCCCAGAAATACTGTAGGATCTTCCAGCAAGAGCTAGAGGACATGGTGAGAGAGAAGGGTGATTCCCGCTTCCTCCTGGCTACATGTTGAGGTGTCCTTGGACAAGACACCAAAACCCTGTAGCTGTCCTTCACTTGGAAGTTGACTAAATTTAAATGTATGGACCATCCTGCTTGGCTTGAGATCCACATCAACATCACTATTGTTGTTGTTGTTGTTGTTTGTCCGTCTGTCGGTTTGCTATAGACCCCAAAAGTCATACGAGTCTACAGTAGAAGCCCCAGAAGTAAAATTTGTCATACCCACGAAAATTTCATGGGGAGCATCTTATTATAGATTAATCAGTCTGCACGTAAAATATAGATGGACATTTTAAACCAGTCTGAAGCACCTGTTTCCTTTTTTGTCCTCAGTTGCTCTGATATGTGACACTAAAGCATCAGTCTACTCATCTCTGGTCCACTGGTTTCATTAACATGCTGCAATATGACAGATAGTCCATTCAGCTTGTGGGATCCCACTGGTCTCATCTCTTCTTCCTCTCTTTTGAATTGCTCCCATCTCTCATCTTTCTTCTTTGTTCCCCATCTTCTTCAGGTTTAGTCCCTTTCTTCTCTCCTCATTTTCTTTGCCTCAATGCTCCTAAACTTGTCCTACAAATCAAGTACTTAATTGTTATGCAGGCAAAGGAAGCTGTGGCTCCAATGCAAAGCGACACGGTCCGTTTAAAGCTGCACATTCAGGCATTTAACTGACACTCGTCTCAATGGCTCCTACTCAGAGAGGAATGAAAATGGATGAAAGGGTGGAGGGTCAGTGTCCTGCTCAAGGACTTTACTTCAGAAGGACACGTAGTGCTTTCCATGGCTTCGGTTGTCACAGAGATAAAACCAGAAACCTGTGAGTTTCTAAAATAGCTGTTTCCCCAGCAGGGCAGGCTGCAGCAAAGTGGTTAATTATCATGCAGAAGGGAAATCCAGACTCAAATTATTGTACTTGAGAAGCACTGATTGATCGAGCCGGGCCAGACACTCAAAGAGCCTTGGGAAGTGTCCACGCTTCCAGTGAGATTAGTAAAATCTATGGCAGCTACAGTTCATTGCAGGGCTGGGATGTAATTAGGCAAAGTTGGCATTAAAAGTGTCAGATGGATATCAAGATATTGATGTCTGCAGGTGTCTGGCTGCTTCACTGATTAGAGAAGACAAGATCATTTTAGTTGTATTGAAAGAGTTAGAATGGAGTACAAACCATATTTCAATAAAAATTTCCATTTAAAAAACAAAATTCATTTTAAAAAATACAATTAAAACTAAAGTGTGTGATTTGTCAAATCACAATCGTAACCACGTAAAAGGTTCAGGGAGATGATGTGTGCGACCTTCAGGCCATGATGAAGCACTACATGAGACACCGTCATGCTGTGGAGATAAATATAGCCAGATGGGATTTAAACCATTGTCAGTGAGCAATCCACCACTGCATCCAGAAGTGCAACCAGAAAGGAAGCCAAACATCAATTCTATGCAGAAATGCCGCTGAGTTCTTTGGACACAGACTCATGTCAGATGGACTGAAATACAGTGGGAATGTGTTCTACGGTCTGATGAGTCCATGTTTCACTGTGTTTCTGGGAAGAACAGAAGTCAAGTGCTCCATGCCAAAAATGAAAAACCATCCAATCGGAAAAGGAGCTAACACCAGCGTCTGTGATGGTGTTGGGGAGCATCACATCACATTCTCACTTGATAATAGTCATAATCATTATTTGTGTTATTGCGTCATCACCGTTTCTTGCACTGCATTCCACCTCTGACTATTATCAACACTTTTATCCATCTTTTGATTTTCTGTGTTGTTACTGACTGACTTTTTGGTATTTGTGGTGTTGTAGTCATTTTCCGGTTGCAGTCATTTCCTTTTTGAACACAGAAGCTGTAACCAGGCAAAGCAATTTCCTCCTGGGATTAACAAAGTTTGTTTGTTTGTTTTTTTACCTTGAATCAGTGGCTTCAGCATAGGTGCATTACATATAAACGTCAGCAGGACAATGCCAGGTCTCAAGAACAGACTCTATGGCATCAACAGACTATGATTTACTGTAATAACCTCTTTATTAGTAGATCTTCACACTTTAACCAAACATTTCACGGTTTGGTACAAAGACGGATACAGTCAAAGAGCTGCAGGAACATGCTGCCACTTGTTCTCCAATGGCTAGTGTGTAAATGAAAACACAAGCCAAATGAAAACACACGTTAGACCGTCCTAAAAAATGAACTGGTGAAAAATGTACTTGCTGTGAAGTTATGAAGAAAATGTTACAGTAACTGGCATCGTTTGCAGTCCATGTTAATATTTGACACACACAATTAGGTCAATATTTTAGTGTAAACTGTGGAAAAACTATAAAACAGAAAAATGTGTGCTACATAACTTCAGTTACTGCACATATACATACATGTGTATTTGCACCTGCACCATCTACAAATGTGTACTATCAAGTTAAAGAAGCAATGGTGGACTTACATGTCTTGGCCCTGCCTGAAAGGGCTTCACTGGATCCGGTGGTGTATGAGGCAATAACCTTGACACTGTACTCTGTTCCACTCAGCAGGTTGAGAATCAGCATGGTTTTCACGTCTTCCCCCACGAAGGTCTCCAGAGCTTGTCCTGGAGCTGCGGAGCGGCAGGATAATTGATAAGACACATCAACTATGAGCACAGACGAGCTGGTTCAGAGACGATCATTGTCTTAAATTCCAGTGAGAGGGTTAATGTGGAAGGTAACTCCATGGTGAAAGCCGTAAAAGTAGGGACACAGGCAGGGAATAATACATAAAGGAAATCCACAACACTACTTCAATGCAGGAATGTGTTGTTTAACGTCAAGGTTTAAGTAAGTGTACTACAGTTTTCTATGCTCCATCTCTGCCTTGTTAAGGATGGACTCTGGAAATCAGAGACAACATGGCAGATTTCTAAAAGGCAGAATAGTGTTTGTATTTGTTTAAATGTTTTATTATGACATGGAATATTATCCATGAGAGACAGTAAAATGCTATTTTATTTGACAGACACTGTTTCTGTGCAAGTGTCCGTTACCAGATAGAGGCTGGTAGACAACCCTGTAGCCCATGGTGGGTGAAGGTGGGACATCCCAGCTGATCCTGAAGCGGTTGTACCATTCCTCCGATACGCGCAGGTTCTTAGGAGCTGAAAGAGGAACTGACGAGGGAAGGGGAGAGAAAAGACTGATTTTATAGTTCTGTTAACATGTCAACACTGTACAACCGTTTATTTAAATTATTTAGTTAAATTAGATTTCCATCTGGTCCCAAAGCATAGAGAACAAAAAAAAATAATGAAAAGAAAGAAGAGGGAAGGCAGTGCAGAGAAATGCACAGGGAAGACAATCTTGATACATCAACTCACTTAAATGTGATAGCTATGATATAAAGTAAATCAAATTTAATAAACCCAAACCTATTAATAAAATACTTTCCCAAAAAATGTAAGTCTCAGCATTTCAGTGTGATTAAAAAGTGCTTTCATAATGGAAACAGAAATCACACAGCAGAGGGAGAAGAGTGGAGGAAGAAACTGAAGGGACAGAAGCCAAGTTAGCGAGAGGAAGATAATGAAGAGTCAACGCAGGATAAAAGTCTGATAAAACTTCCTCAGTCAGCACAGTGAAAACTGAAAAGTCCCTCTGCTGTTAGATAGTGAACCAAAGTCTGCCAGAAACATATTAAATCCAGAGGACTTATCATTACAATGACAACTGGAACAGAACTTGATTAGTATTGGACTGGAACAGAAGACGGTAATGTGTAGTAATGGTATTAGAAGTATATTTTCAAAAAGTGTCATCTTTAGGAATGTGTGTACATATATACATTCCTAACCTCTCTGCAGTCCACTGTGCTCCTCCAGAACCCTGGTAGACTCAGATCCCTTTTGCTAATGTGAAACGTGAGACTTTTTCATTTGTGTAAATCTGCTTAATGTGCAATTGCACATTTAAAATTCTAAAAACCTCCATCATTGGTCCCTGAGCATCAATCCTCACCATTTACGAGCTGAAACCACCAGCTTACGCTGCCTCTTCTGCCTCATTTTCCCCTTCACCTGCTGCAGTCATTCACTATTAAAAAGCCAATCTTCCCCTGTGCTTTTAGCCGCACTCCTCCCCTCCTCACTGTGGACTTCACCCTTGTATGATCAAAACTCACCTCTTCTGATGCATTATCTAGCTTCACTGTGCACTCGCGGACTAAATTACCATCATCCTCTGAGCTCTTTCTACCACTGCTGCTGCGTCTTCACCCTTCAGGCGTTAGAGTAATGAGAAGCTGGAGACTGAATGAAACCTACTGACCAAAATAGCCTTTTCAGCAGCCAAGGAACTTTATTAAGGAACTTCTGCGTGTTGATTCAGTTTTTGTTAAAGAGACAGTTGGCGCAAGTCCTCCAACTTAAGCAACCTAATGCAATGTTTTCCCGAACCACATACATGACCCAACCAACAAGAACTTGGTGCTAGTGCTGGTTCAAAGTTGGTTTAACTTGGGACCAGTCTAAGAACTGGTTTGCTTTTCCAGTGTCTCGAGAGCCACAGTAGAGCCACAGCATCACATAGTCATTCCCAGCCCTGCTAACTTTAAGCACTGCAATGTCTCTGTAGAAGTGTCGCTCATGACTTTCCTACAGTGGCATCCAGACACTACTGGTCCAGCACAGATGCACTGCTGGTTTTAATTCTGACATCGTTAGGACTTAATGGTCTCATATTATACCCCTATGGGTGGTTAAAAAACAGGTCCCTGGTACCCCCACTATCATTAACCACTAGCATCCAACCCTATAACTGGCTTGGTGGAAAAAGGGGTAAAAGAGAGCCCCCCACATATGGACACTACTTTAGTAAGACAACTTTATCCATTCAAAAGAATCTAAATGCTGGATCACAACTTTCAAACAAAGCAGCTTAATTTGGCTTAGGTAACAAAGCAAAATGGTTAAGGTTAGGAAGAATGTGGTGGTTTGCCTCAAAATAACTACTTTGTCAACATCATATTACTTGCCGCCACATTACACTAACAACAACAGACAGTTGTGTCACACTGCAGTCGAATTCTGGTGTCCTGCAGGAAAGTCCTCTGCTTTAGTGACCCGACCTCAACCTCCAGCCTCCAAGACCCAGTGTTAATACACATCTTCTGGTCACTTCCTGCTGCTTACAGTCAGCATACAGTTGGATTTTTCAAGGGGACAGTCTCTGTGGGTCAGTCTCTTAAAATGCAGTGGGTCCAAACATAATTACCTTATAAATATCCAGACTGATTTTTATATAACATTTTTTTTCTTACACCTCTCAGGCATCAGTTCATTTTTCACTGCTTTACAGATCCTAATATAAAACATATGTTTCTCTTCCATATCAATCAGCTGATCAACATATCCGTAATTAGTTCAAATAGTTCACTCTGCACGCATCAATGTTTTCTTTCACCAGAGTAACCCATCATCCTTTGTATTCACTTCCACACCTCTCAGTGATCATCCCATCCCTCAATGGATCAAAATACTCTTTGGCCTCTTTGCCGAATTATCCATCTTCAATTTGAGGCTAAACACCCAATCATCCTCTCTATATTCCCCGTCATGCCTCCATCAGCGCTCACCCCATCCCTCATAGGTTCAAATCCCCAGATTACACCGGCTCACTTTGTCACATCATCTATCTTCACTCTAAAAAACCCAATCAGTACCCCTCTCTGCATTCCCTGTCGCTCCTCCCTGGGTGATCATCTCATCCCTCACTTGCTAACAGGAACCATTCATCAGCACCGGGTGTCGTAGGCCCCCACGTTTAAAAAGCGAAGAATGTCGTTAGCGACTGCTAATGTGTGTAATTTGCTGCACAGGGAGACGTGATGAGATGGAGTGCAAAGATGAATGGCTTGAATTTAGCTTTCCTTCCTCCCTGAAAGTCGAGTGTTTGTTCTGTAACGCACTTGGTTACCGAGAAAGTCATTATTAGCCTGTGTTGGTGAATCTGCAGAAGCATGGAGTCACATTTAACAAAAACACTATGCTTCCTGCATCTCTGTCACACACACACACACACACACACACACACACACACGGGGTGTCAGAATCTCATTCACAGTCTAATCAACTGGCTAAAACATTCATGATTTCATTTTCATCTAAAATTTATTCACACAAAACTTTAAACAACTTTCTATTTGTTTCCATTTAGGACAAACAATATTCTGTTAGATTAACAGGCTTCCATCTTGTTTCTCTAGGGCTTTATACTCTATAATAGAAATTAATCCTTTTCGTTTATAGGCACCACCAAGGATAACGCCCCCTCAGTCCATCTCCAATCCCTTCTGGCAACAGTCCCGACACATTTTGTTTAGCAAACAGGACATTCTAAAGAAGATGAATAGCCCACAAGTTCCACAGCTCAAATTGCAGTGTTTGTTTTTCAGAGTAATGAGAATCAGTGACAGATTCTGTGGGCGGAAATTCTTTCATCTTAATTTAACCTAGAATTCACTGATCTTAGGAGCATGACTGAGGGCACAAACACACCTTATGTTGTGTACCAGCACATTGTTTTACAGTATGGGATATGGGCCACCAACCTCCAAGCATTCATAACACTCAGATTAACCTTTTCTAGTCAGTAAAAAAAAAGCAATGCCAACATAAAATTTTAAGTAGCATGAAGGTATTCATTTGCCGAGCAAAAAAAAAAAAAACTCTGCTGCAAAGCTGTTTTGTGAGGCACAGACAGAACCACCACAATAGGATGTGCCCCTAAACATATTTGCACTAAAACAAAATAATAATAATAAATAAAAAAAAAAAAGAAAAAGAAATCATGTGGTGAATGGGGATTTAAAAAAATGAAAAATGTCATACGAGTACAGCAGAAATTATTATAACAAAATCCCGAATGACAGCCTTCTTTGCCTTTTACTTCCACCCATCCATCATTTTTTCCCCTCACTTCTTCCTGACAGGAATTTCTCAGCACAAATCCAATAATACTTTGCTCTATGTGACTGCTAAAGTAAAACTCTACTGGAGATCAGAGTCACAAGATGTCAGAGCGTGTTGGAGGATCAGAAGGTCGACACTCTGATCCACAGCAGCTTCTCTGCTCTGCTCTTAAATCACAGCATCATATCTGTTGGGATTACATGTCCAAACATAAAAAATTACTCTTAGACTTTTCCTGGAGGCAAACGTGATGCTTTTTCTCATACAGTTCTTATATAATTCAAGTTTGTGCCTGTTTATTTTACACAAATGATTCATGAATGGGACTAAAATAGACAAATATCAGCAACGTTTTGAAAAATATGTAGAAAACACGATATACCTCTTAAAAATTAAACCCAAGCATCATGTTTCATGTAACTGATTTCTGTCAATTGAATGCAAATTCATCTATTAACAGATAGATTTAAAACAGTCAACATAAAATATTTACTTACTTATTAAGATCAATATAATATAATTGCTTTCAACTAACACAAGTCAGTTAAAAGCTGTTTATTTAACAATATTAAATAAGCCATGACTTACGTGTTCGGCCCATTCTCGTCACTGTGGGTCCATCTGCTTCAGGGTAAACAGGAGTGAGAGAGACTTTGTACTCTGTGTCTGAAAGCAGAGGCTGCAGAACCAGGCTGTTCTGACCGGTGGGCACCGTCCTCTGGAACCAGAAACACATTCAAGTTTAACACAATCGTTCCGGTAACTGGAAAACTGATGTTATTGTATATCCAGGTGTTTTCTAAAGATACCCTGTGAAAAAAATTCATTTCCATCAAAACAAACAATTTTAAATCTGTAAATCCTCTTCATCGAGCATGTCTGCTTCCATATAGACAGACGGTTATCTTCTTATTTTGTTTATAAGTGAAAAAATTACTTCATTTATAAAGCTCAAATTGCAACAAGAGTCATCTCCAGGCACTTTACAGGTTCAAGACTTTAAAATATAACAATACAACTATATACAGAAGCAAACAAATCACACTAGAGCACAGTGGAGAGGAAAAACTCCCTTTAACAGAAGAAACCTCCAGCAGAACCAAGCTCAGGGTGGGCGGCCATCTGCCTCGAACAGTTAGGGTGAGTGGAAAGGGAGAGTGAGTAAAGAGGATCGCTATAATTACTTTTAAATCTTTGTGTTTTTTCCTCCATTTATTAAGTTTTCTTTAATTAATGCTACAGCGCACACACAGGGCTGTGGGATCACACAGTGTAAGGTGGCAAGCTGAAGCATATGTTGTGACAGCTGGACAGTCGTAGTGTTCGCTTCACACTCGACAAGAGAAACACATCCTAACAGCTTTAATTTTGAGATAACATCTTTCTTGTCTTCTAAAAATAAAAAAAAAATTTAAAACTTGCAAATATCAGTGAAATTACAATCTCACTATAACCGTCTACAGATCTTTACTTCTGAAAAGGATCCGGAAGTGATTTGGTTTTGATTGAATGTGTCTGCTTCATTAAATGGCTGTGCATGTCTTGAATTGAATAAAAAACAAATTAAGTTTACAATAAGGCCTTTAATGGAGGTGAAGCAGCGACTGTTACACAGTGAGGCTCTGAGGTTCCAGGTGCTGCAGAGGTTAATTGTGTCGAGGTTTCCTCCTCACCCGTCTGTGAACTTGGCCTTTTTGTTAAAACTGATCCCTAACTGACTCATCCATCCAGAAGATCTGTCATTTTCATACCACAGAGACGCTAATCTGCTTCTTTACCCCGCAGGCTTCTTTTCTCTCTTCATCTCTGCTTCCACTTCCATATCCTCCTGGTCCTGTTAATTTTCCCCACATTTGTTTCACTCTCTCTCCATGATGAGTAATTATATCATTTACTACAGAATATTATGTCTTGTTTTCGCTCTTTGAATCAGTCCCTCAGCGCATTTTGTCATTTACTAATCCTGGGTTGTAGGTATTATGACTAAAACATAATCTTTGCTATAATGATGATGTTATATTATAGTAATATAACTAGTATTTTCACACTGGAAGTTATTTTTTGCTTTTATTGATTGGTAGAGAAAGGAAGGTGACCATTCAGCTGTGGATCAGCTGGTAGAGCAGCAGGGTTCCTCCTGTCATATGTCCCTGGGCAAGACACTGAGCAGATTCCTCATTTCCCACGCAGTCGCCAGAGTTGATTGTTTCCACTTTAGTCAATGATTGTGTTTCCACCGTACAGAAGCGGCTCTCCGCTACAGATACGCACTGAGTCTATTTTTGACTTCTGAAACTCTTCTGAAAACATTGAATCCTCTAATCAGGTAGTGATTTCATTACTCTGACAACCACCTCTACAGACATTCAGAAGGAGAAACATCAGGGCTTTACTCTACCTTGTATGTGAAACACAGCTAAACGTGTCACAGCCACATTCAGTGGAAAGATTAAGAAAATACAATGCAGGACTTTTTAGGTTGCAAAATATCATCTACACATTGTTTTCGTCAAAATCCTTAAAATATCAGTTAAGTTGAGTTAAGAAAAAACAATGGCAACTGTATGCTTGGCTAATAATTACTGCCCTGTGGTGCCTCCATTAATCAGTCGAGTTGACTTTACACATACGTCAGTCCAGACTTTGAAGGTATTATTGCTGTATTAACACGTATGATTCACTTATGTTTCTACAGAGAAGTACAGAGGGCTGATGATCACCTGGACCTAAATATCAGCAAGAAACATTAGCTTGTGCTGGACTACCAAAGGAACAGAAGCCCCCTGTCCTGGTTCCATCGAGGCAGGTGAAGTGAAAAGGGTGGAGTCCTAAAGATACCTCGGTTTGTCTCAAGTTTGAAAAAAATAACTACAAGGAGTTATCACATACACAAGTTTGGAAGATACAACCCGAAAACATTATGCCTTGGGCCACAGCTGTCACTGGCATGAAGGCATAAAATCAAATGAAATGCCTGACTCAAGCATGAAAACCACAACCCATTATGAGCAATGAACCAGAGACATTAAATGGAAGCCAAGCCCTCCGAATATACAGTAATTGTTCAGATCTTTCAACCCAAAGCACATTAAAGGCGAGAGATTTTCACTCATTTCATATCAAATCTATACGCTCGTATGTTCAGTAGTATCATCACGTGAACACAGCAGCAGGGGGTCTGAATACTTTTGTGAATGCGAGATTTCAGTTTTATTATTTATTTAGCAACATGCATTAAACACGTGTGTAGATTGATAGGAAAAATACATCTTTACATATTTACCACTAATTTACCGTGCAGTAAAATATACCCAACTTTCTGAAGCATCTGCATTTTTAATGTTTAGTTCTGTAGACAAGCTGAGCACTTTCATTTCATACAGACTGTGTCTGCCTGTCTCTGTCTGTCTGTCAGGCCAGTTTGCATTCTGAACATGTGCAGTCTAGCCCGGCTCCATCCGCACAACTCTCCACTCCCCCTGAAAGAACCACCCTCTCAGACGTGTCAGTCAGACAAACACTGCAGGCCTTGACAAATCAATTTCAGCCTAGGCTGATGAAAAAGGCAGCAAGTCTCTAAACTGTCACCGAGCCACACAGTGGGAAGAAACCACCTCCAGCTACACTCATTTTTGACTCCACCACTTTGTAAATGCAAACATGATTTCATAAAGTATTTATAGGATGCAGAAACCCAATCTAGTTTTGACAGAGGCTCTGTGCGGGGCCAGAATATTAAGTTCAATCCTCATGAGACTTTACAAGGCTTGAAGGAAAACTGCATGGAGTAGACAGTCAAGTACGCAGGTGACGGAGTCATTTAAAGGTGACTGCACTAGTGAGCAGGCAGCACAGCGGCGTCCCCTCACAGCTAGGAAGCTAGAGGGACCTGGGTTGGACTCCACTGACTGGTCGGGTGTCTTTCTGTGTGGAGTTTGCACGTTGTCTCCGTGTTTGTGTGGGTTTCCTGAAGGTACTCCAGCCTCCTCCCACAATCCAAAGACCAAATGTGGGAATGGTTGTCTGTCTCTATATGTCAGCCCTGTGACAAACTGGAGACCTGTCCACCTGGCCGACCCTGTACACTCCCTCCCTTCAAGATGATGGATGGATGGATATTAGTGAGCGAAATGACAATGCTGCAAACTATTTGCTGAACTGCACAGTGTCACAGCCCAAACAGACAACACAAAAGAATTTGATGGCATTACAAAGTCCAGTCAATCTAGGTCCAAGTGCGACAGATCGTGAAAGGTTATAAGGAGTAAATGACAGGACAGGACAGACCCTGCAAACTAAACCAGGATCAACAGGAGAATCCCACTGGTACTTCTTCACATGCACAGACTGTCAAGGTGTCGAACCCCACTGGTCCGAAACACTGTTTAAAAGGTCAAGAATTAACTTCTGTTCTCAAATGTGTATAGTTATGAGTGGCATCTGTATCACAGGCAGGTTTTTATTCTTCTGACCACGTCTACACTACCTCTTCCACTCTTTCATTTGGATCTCAGACATTTTAAATAAACAAAGGTTACATTCAAAAGGTCAAACACCAGTGAAAGATACAAAACAGCATCAATTCCCTCAAATGGGCTTAGTGCACATTTGAGATATTGGATTTAAAATGTTGACTTTATAACATTTCCATAAGAATACATTCTCTACTAGTACACAAAAAGCCTGGCATTAGAAACTTCTTAGTCCAACGATACTACTAAATGTATACGATTTTATAATGGGTGAATAGTTATGAAAACATGTAAAACCTGAAGACAGAAAATGGAGTCATCAACAGTAAAGCAGTGACACAATGAAAATCTTAACCACTAAAACATTTTAATCATTCCTAGACTAAGTTTCTACCTCCAGGAACAACGTGCCTTTGCGCAGCCGAAACTCTGTTAACACACAACAGAACTGCACTTGATGCCTGGCAGCTTTGGTTTATTGGACACTGAATGAAGCAGCACTTCAATGAGATCAGAATCACAGCTGTTCATGGACAGATGGCTGCTGAGTCGAGTCGGCCCATGGCTACGGTGTAGATACTGACATCTGGTAACAGTGACAGAGCCATCTGAATAGACAGACCCATTAACTTTGGTTTTAAATGTAGCAATGAGCCGCTTTACTCATTTGTACTCACTAGGGGGCAGACGAACTCCAGAAGAAGCTGACGAATGCGCAGTCCTGACATACTCACTGTAAATATACTTATTTACATACTGTATTAGCGAGGAAGAACACATAATTTAAGGTTCAGTTATTGATCTCCTTTCAGCTCCGGTTCAGTCTCCACCTTCTAAACTCATCTGGCTGTTTAGCTGCTAGAAGACTTTCTTCATTCATTCCAGCATTCGGTGCCATAAAACTAAAAATATGAGCTGAAAGAGGCTAAAAAGCTGCATAAAATGATAATGCTCAGGTATGTGTATGCTGGATGAAGACTGTATTCTAACATCTGATCGGCTACACAGCACTAAACTTAAACCAATTACCCACTTTTGGAAACTACAACTGACAAGAAGCAGGTGTATCATCAAGAAACTTGTTTTCAGTTGTGCCTGTTGATGGAAATTTAAATAAAAACACTGGATTTTTTGAGGTAAATGTAATTCGAATGTCAAACACATGACGTGGAACAGATGGTCGACACAAATTAGAAGTCTTCAGCGATAAAAGCAGTAACGACAGAACAAATGACAATCGAATGAGACAATAACACTTCTCACTAAGCAGAAGGCCAAACAGTCTGAAAGATAAACACTGCAAAGTTTCTTGACTTTGGAGAACTTGGAGCCACCGTCCTACTTTAATTCAAACTTAAATTACTTTTTCAAGAAAGTTTTCTGCCACTGAAATCAGACAAGGTGAGATGATTTTTACAAAGTCAATCCATCAGAGTATCTGCCCATTACAGTCTGGTATGGGTTTGACAAGTTGGGGATGGAAAATCCCAAAAAAACAGAAACAGGGTGAACAGATACAGACAGACTTAGGATTGACATAACATACTGGTCATCAACTACTGTACCTCTGCCAGGGAATTCATCATTTCATTGGAGATAATGTTTTTTATGGATCTAAAGAGGTAAAATATTGCAGGAATTGTGTTGTCGATTTGCTTTAATACTGTATGTCAAACATCTTTATGTTGTCTGTTTTTATTACTGCACATTTAATCACTTTTAATCAACCACATTGCATGTAATTGCCACATTAATCTACAATTTAATCAAATTTGATTTGGTTATAACAGATCCTACTTGCCATCTACAGTTCAGTGCATGTCATTAGCAGTTTAAGAGCAGATTCCTCCAGTGAAGATGAAGTGGCTGACTGCCATCCAGAAATCAATGGCATGTAAATGAGTTATTTTCCTGATTTTTCTATTTTTCTTAATGGCTGGTGTGCGTCCCTTGGCAGCCACAAACCACAGAGTGAAAGCTGCGTTGAACAAAGCAGGAGAGAAAGCCTGCCAGGTTTTTCCTCCGGCAGATAGACATCTAAATGGTTGCTATTGAGTGGAGCACTTGGTGATTCATAACCTGACCGGATTGCCAAACAGAGCCCACAGCTGTTTGCACTTTGATAAGAGATCTCATTTAACAAGCCACCGGTGCGAGCAGCTGGCGGCTCTTTATTGTCAAGATGAAAAGGCTGATGTGGGACCTGTGGCCTGAGTCAGTCGCAGAGATGCGACAGCTCTCAGCGCAGGGGGGAACCACACACAGTCACACACACACAAATGCGTGCTTGTCAATACAGAATGTCTAAAATATGAGAAAGGTTTGGAGTTTGTTTGACACTGCGTGACATACAGTGTCACAGTGCAACAAAACAAGGGCACAAAGGAATGCACCTTTTACATCCCAGTACCACAGAGGTAACTCCTGCAGCAGCAAGACGACATAAACGTGAATAAACTATATGGAAAAGCGAAGATTTGGAAGACGACTTAAACGCACCGCAAATATTCACATCTAGGCAGTGTTTATAGAACTGTTTCATCACTGTAGCTCTGTAATGTGGACCTGCTTCACAATGTCTGTGGGACACAATAATAAAATAAAATAGTGTCTGTGTTGGCCTGCGTATAAGATGATTGCCTTGTGTGTTTTTCTATTAACATTAATAACAACATTGAGTTACAAACATCAGTCTATAATTTTGGTTTTAAAAACATCTGTTTAACATCTTAATGTTTGCTGCCAAGCATCTTCGCACAGTGTACAAAAACAGCATGTTTCTGCATCACTGTTTGTTTTCTGTGAAACTCTCCCCCTCTGTCTTGCTGTCTTTCTGTCTGTTGTGGCTCATTAGTGTGAAGACCTGCCATTCCCTCTCCTTTTCTCTTGTGGAACAAGCTCTTTGAAAATCTGCCACTATTTTCATCATCGTTATCCTCCTCTCGACTGGGCTCAGAAGGCCTGCCATCAGCTTCAACCACACATCTTTGCCTCCCCTCCTTCTTCCTCCCCACGGAGGACTTTTATTCTGAAGGCCTGCCATCGTCTTCATTAATAACCTTCCTTTCTTGGATTGACACTTCGAAAGTTTGGCTTTTGTTTTAACCAGCATCTACCACTGTTTGTTCCCCAGACACCTTGCACGCTATAAATCATTTACACTTCTGCAACACTCTGAAACACCAAACTTTCCACTAGCTGCAGTTTCACAATATAATCCCAGTTAACAACTATATCCCAATTCTGCCATTGAAGTTTCAAATTAATTACCCCTCGTGGGCTAAAAAGGATTCCAAGGCAGGAATGTTGGCTTCCAGCTGTGATCCAGAGGCTTCACAATATCTATGGCAAGTTCTCCCCCACTCCTTCAGGATAATCTATGTAAATAATGTATTTTGATCTCAGAACACTGGATTTTCCCCGTCAGGAGGAGCTTCAGATCAACAAAGAGTGTGGCAGAAGTTCAGCTTCAGTGACACTTTTTACTCCAGAACTTGCAGCTTCCATGGGGTGTGTGTTCAGTTAAAGCTTTTTCTTTTATATTCCTTTAGGAAAGATGTCACTAACACTTACATTTAATTAAACACATGGCCCAGTGGAAAAAGTGATGTACTGTATGTGTATACACCCTCTAT
>OMLM01015664.1:73481-87564 GCA_900302695.1 Helostoma temminkii | reverse complement strand
CCAGCAAGAATAATTAAATTGCATGTATGTGTTAAATAAATAAAAATTCAGTTTAACAAGGTGGCCCTGCGACTGACTGGCGACCTGTCCAGGGTGTACCCCGCCTCTCGCCCGTAAGCTGGCTGGGATAGGCTCCAGCACACCCGTGAGCCCTGCGGGGACTAAGCAGTATAGAAGATGAATGAATGAATGAATGAATTTCACACCTAAAAAAAACATGACACAAAAGTTTTCTAGTCTTTATGAAAGTCTTTAGATAAAAGAGGATATGGGCAAATGTGAGTGTTATGTGACTGATCCTCTGCGGCTTCTAGTCTCCAGAAAACATCCCCCTTACAGCACGGAGATGAGATTACTGAGGAGAAATCAATACCAGCACTCCCATGAATAATAAAACGCTCAGAACTCATTAGTTGAGTTTTCCTGCTTCATCCTGCAGCAAAGCTCGGCTAATAATTCAGTAAAACATGCAAATATTCTGTGGATCAGTAGTCTCACGCATCTGCTCTATAGAAATGTGTGTCAGTCTAATTCCTGGAAGGCGAGTTCGAGTCTGGTTCCAAATGAAGTCAATCGATGTGAAGAAGTGATTAAATCCATGTTAAACAGGCTCAGCTACACAAGAATTAAATTGCATCGTTCTCATGCCAGAGGTTTCACAGGTCGAGGCCACAAGGAGGAGACCAGACAGAGCGTGCTCTGTTCACACTGGAAGCATCCCAGTTAAACAACTGGGCGTTCAGAGGTTCCCAACTGTTCGAGTACCAGCCTAAAAATTAACATGTGAATTGATGAAGTTACAGAAGGTCAAGCAGCTGAACTGAAACCAGGACTAACCCTGGGTGACTTGTTTGGTACAGGCAGACAGCATGTGGAGCTTTCAGGGTCAGTCAGGATCAAGCTTTAACGTTGTCCATTGTGCAGCACTTTGTGGACTGGACTTCAATCAGTTCCACACTTTATGGGCATAGATGTATATACTCTATGGAGTATATACACAAAGATATAAGACTTCAATTACTGTAAATAGGCTGGACCTGAGCCATTTGGAGCTTTATGAACTAATAAAATGATGTTAAAATCAATTCTAAAAGCTACAGGGAGCCAAAGTAATGAGGCCAGATTTGGCATAATGTGGTCTCTTCTTTCATCGAGCTAAAAGCCGATCAGCAGAGCTCTGAATCAGTTACAGCCTGTTAATCTAGCAGCAAGACGTGTTAAAAGAGCACTCCAATAATCAAGTCTGTCATTTTTCTCTGTCCTGTTAAGATGAAAACGGGAATCAAGAGATTTCTAAGATGCTATAAAGATGGGTTTTATCATCATAACATCCTAGTTCTATAATCAGTGAACAACTCTTATCTTTCCTACTGTGCAACAGACAGTTCCTGCCAAACACTGTTCAGGATGTTTGTCCAACACAAACAAGAATTTAATTGCATGGAATACTGAGCTGAAAATAAAATCTAACAAACAACTTACCCGTGTCGGTGGATCAAGATAAAAAATATTTCTATAATCTTTTGGACTTAAGGGATCTCTGTAATGTTTGGACAGTGAAGTTAGACTCCTTAGGTTTATTACAACCTTCTCTAAATACACTAAACTGTCCTCCAAGGCCTTGGTTAGTTGTGTAGCACAACCATGAAGGGAAAAAAGCAGCAACTGAGTCAAAATGATTCATAAAGGATTTAAAATGAAAGAATACACAGTTGTAGTATAAATGAGTTTCCACAGGCCTCATGCAAACTCGTCCTACTTTACAAACGTAGAGTCCATGTAGGTGAAGAGTCTGAAGTTCCACACATTCAGGTTCAGTTTCATACGAAGGTGGAGTCCAACAACACACACAGCAAATGTGAAAGGAGAAGTTTTATAAGCACGCACAGATCTTTCTCTTTGTCCTCGGCTGTCAGTGGCTCTTTTGTCCTCGTGTTTGCCTTTTATACGTCTGCATAAACAGATGGGTAAAAGACAGAGGAGTAAAAGAGGAGCACGAATCCATTTCAGACCCGCGGGGACAGCTCGATTGTCTTGGCAGAAAGAAAAACTGCTGCGTGGATAAAAGAAGGAGCAAAGTCATCTCCTGGAGGAAGGACTGAAACGTCTCAGAGTGAAATGTGAGCGGACAAAAGCAGCAGAACAGAAGAGACGAAAGCATGAAAACGGACAAGACGTCCTGTGCGGCCGGGACCTGCTCAGTCCATCTTCTAGGTCAAATCAGCAGAACAGATGTTACTTTCTGTGATCTCTTTATGCTTTTAGTTGGCCTCTGATTGATCACAGAGACATTACTGAAATCCAGCACTTCACGGCTTCAGGGCATCTGCACCAAATTCAATTTTTACTATGCAGCTCTGGTTGGGTCTGCATATATTTACATATCTGCTCCTGTTTATGTCCAATCACCAACATGTGTGCTGTATAGAAGCAGCCTTCTTTTTTTCTCTAGGTTAAAAGCATATTTTTGTCACAGTGAATGGAATATATTATGCCTATATTTGGTTAGGTTCTTAAGGGAATAAAGAAACAAAGAAAGGAAATCTAAACTTGGGGACAATAACTATGAACAGAAAGAAAAAGGTGATGAATAAGAGCCAAAACAAAAGATAAAGGGTAGATACTGCAGGGAAGGAAGGAGCAGAGAGGATGAAATGAAGAGATGAAAACTGCTGGAATGTGAGGGAGGTCACACTAATCAGCTCCACATCACAGAAAACAAGAAAAGCGGAATGAAAGAGAAAGAACCTTGAAGCTTTTGTAAATCAGAGTTTTTCTGCTTTACAGTTAAACGCAGCATGTGTGAAGGTTCAGCATCAAGACTTAATTCACTGCCGTCTGTATATACCACAGCCTAAAAACACAAGGTTCAAGAACCAGTGTTTTAACACTACTCAAAGTAGTAGGAGAATGACTGTAATAGTTTTTATGTGTGATCTGATTAGATTATTATTACTGAAGTACTGATGTGTCAGCTTTATTTTACTGTTATTGATGGTTTCTGTGATGCTAATTAATTATTATCTTGATTAATTGATTATTTGCTTTGTAAAAAGTAGGAAAGTAACAAACCCAGTCTTTTTATGCAACTAAACTGCAGCTGTGGTTATGTTTTTGTAGCAACTGAAAAGGTTGTGCTGTGAGCAAAGTATGTTTTGAATTAACAAAGCTAAATCTTTTTAAAGGAAAGTGAGCTGCAAGGAGTCCTGTCTGTGGTTAGGGTTAGACAAAGATCATGTTTTTGTTTGTTTTGTTTTTCTGTCTGACCTTTCCCTGTATCCAACCATAAAACACCTAAAAAATGTTTGAGTCACAAAAGTTCCCCACAAAAACATATTTGTAATTGCAGTTTAGTTTTATGTAAATGTAATTTTTAGAAGATCTGGTTGGAAAATAGTGAAAAATGTTGTCATAAATACTAAAGGCAGACTTCTTAATTCAATTCAACTTTATTTAACTTTAGCGCCAAATCACAACAAAAGTCATCTCAAGGCACTTTACAATGTAAGGTTTAAGACCTTACATTAAATAAATAATAAGGAAAACCCAACAAATCCCCCTTTGAGCAGCACTAGGCAACAGTGGAGAGGAAAAACTCCCTTTTTAAGAAAGGAAGAAACCTCCTGCAGAATCAGGCTCAAGGTGGGTGGCCATCTGCCTCAGCTGGTTGGGGTGAGTGGAAAGAAAGAGAGAAAGAGAGAAAAGAACAGCAGATCACACAACCAATAACAACAACAAGCAACTGGCAGGCAGGTTGGATGGGCCAGCAACTGAAGACCTGGAATACACAGCCTCAGGGCTGATGATACCTGAGAGAGAGAGAGAGAGAGAGAAAGAGAGAGAGAGAGAGAGAGAGAGAGAGAGAGAGAGGCACAACAACAGGAGAGAGAAGACACAAAGTTAATAACAGGCAGTGGTGGCGTATGAGTGGATGGAGAAAGGAGGAGGAGGAGCTCAGTGTGTCGAAGGGAGGTCTACCAGCAGTCTAAATCTATAGCAGCAGAACTAAGAGCTGGACTTCAGAGTCACCTGAGCCAGCTCTAACTATAAGCTTTATCAAACAGGAAAGTTTTAAGTCTAGACTTGAAAGTAGAGACAGTGTCTGCTTCCCGAACCTGAACTGGAAGCTGGTTCCACAGTAGAGGAGTTGATAGCTAAAGGCTCTGCCTCCCATTCTACATTTGGAAACTCTGGGAACCACAAGTAGACCTGCACTCTGAGAGCGAAGTGTTCTGCTGGGATGATATGTTACTATGAGGTCTTTAAGATATGAAGGGGCTTGATCATTAAGTGCTTTATATGTGAGAAGAAGAATTTTAAATTCTATTCTGGATTTTACAGGGAGCCAATGGAGGGAAGCTAATGTAGGAGAAATATCTCTCTTACTAATTCCAGTCAGTTAATGTTTCTTTCATACACCAAAGGAGAGGCAGATACAACAGTATCGTCATAAAAAAATTGTTTTCATTCATTCTGACCAGAACTAAGTCTAGACAGAATTACAAATACATAAATGCAGAGAAGAATGCACATTCATCCATGTTCTGACACTAGAGGATCAAATGCGTCCATAAAAAGTGACTAGGTTTTGGAGGTGTGTGCAAAGCAACTTCAGTTAGAAGCAACTAACTCAATTTTGGACCTGTGTCGCCGCTGAAAATGGAAAAACTAGACCAGAGAGGTCTGCGTGGTGTCTGGACACCAGGTCAGCAGTGCCTGCATGGACACAGACTTTAGGTGACTTTTAGCAATGATCTTCAGGTCTTTAGAATTCATCCTAATGGTGATTTAAATGTGCGAATAAAGTGTCTTGACAATCTGTCCAGCTGTTGTGGAGACATTTCTGTCATATTAGGGCTTTGACCATGAGCCTAAAGGTTCTCTTTAAATCTTGAGGTGTCAACATATTGATGATTTGCAGCTTTCTCTCTTCTGAAAGTAACTTTTAACAAGCAGCACTTCTCCCCATTAACCTTCACAGCTATTTATGGTTCAAAGTCAAACTCTTCAGGACGGGACGCTCACACTATAAAACACTCCGCTAGCTGCTGCATAGCCATCACTCTGACTTTTTTCTCCTGGTTTTGCTCCTACAGAAACAAAAGAGTCTTTGTACTGGATCTGGACCGGGTCTCTCTGCAGCCACACCAACTTCTCCACATGAGGATTTAGGAATTAGGCAATAAAAACTCAGGCAGTCAAGAAACACCCCAGAGTGTATGAAACACCTCCCTCTTACCACCACTGCTGCAACACACTACAAACTGGTGACAAGTGTGTTTATTTTGTGGATCAATGGAGTGTAAATGGAGCTCAAAGCATGTCCACATGGTGCTGGTAACACATGTTAACATGTTTTCTGTTCCCATTTCAGCCTGAACCCATCCAGACTGAAACATCACCGGGTCTGGGACAATAACTGATCCTTTGCAGCATTAGGAGGCTTCACCTCTTCCATCTTCTTCCAGATGAATGTAATACAGTGGCATAATTTTTTTTTCTTTAAAGCTGCAATAGCTAATATTTTACCCATTTTCTAGAAAATAAAGTGAAAAATGACACACAGGGATTCTGTTGTTGTTTCAGTGAGGCTGTGACATGTTGTTGCTACGGCCTGCACGTCAGCCCCACCCGGAACTAAGCAAAATTTATTTACAAAAATTACAGAGTCATAAACTAAGGCTAAGACCAAAGAGGCAGTGACCTTTTGCACAAAGAGAGCAACAGCTCATGGTAGCTGTGACAGCTATGTAGAGTTTCAGAAGCAGGATGGTAGGGACAAAGGGCGAAGTTACACGGTCTAGAGTTTGCCTTAGTTGAAAGTAGTTATAGGGCCTTTGTAGTGAATGGACAGAATACAGATATTTGACCAGTTCTGTTAATGTAAACTGAAATATAATTAATCTCAAACAACATTCAGTAGATACAATACCCTGCTGACATGCCAAAAGTAAAGCTATTAACAAGCATTGAAAAGAATTACAAGGTAAACATGTATTTCTTTTAACGTTCATCCAAGCTTCATTTCTCGTTAGATATTTAGGCTATGATCCGTTATAAGCAAGACATGATAATCATCATGTAGTCTATGGCGGCACAGTGATGTAGTGGTAAGCGCTGTCACCTCACAATTAAGAGGTGTGGAGGGACACTGGTTTAAATCCACCAGATGGCCGAGTGTCTTGCTGTGTGGTGTTTGTCCCTCCACAGGAAAAGCAGTTAGGATAGGGGATCAGTGGATATTTCATAGCCTACAAACAGGCAGTTGAAGCAAAAACAGCCTGATGATGATGATATGATAAAATATTTGGCTTTAAAGACAAAAGCTGCAGATTATCAGTCGCTTGCAGCTGAGATCTCGCTATCAAAAAAAGGCACTTTCAATTGCTTTGCTGCTTTGCCCAGTAGATAAACCGTCCTCAAGGTCAGATTTGACGTATTTCTCGCAGGAACATTAGCGTTAAGAAAGCTCGCTGACGCAGGAATGTGAACTCTGACTAAAGGATGCCTTGCTGTGAACATAAAGGCACCTGTCTGCTTTTTCTTTATTGGTTTTAAATCTTGTTTTCTTATAAACACAAACACTGAGTCATTGCTGTGCTCCAGCTGAGGTCTGAAAAATGAGTCATACGGTTGGAGCTGAATGTGGAACGATGTCCATCAACAAATAGTATCTGAACATGAAGAATTTTTATCTGAATAAATGGCCTTCACAATGAGTCAAAGGAAACTGGTTTATTAGTTGGAGCTGGTTAGAGCTGAGAAAACGTTTTTCATATTTGTTTCACTGGATCTCAAAGGTCTGTCAGGGTCTCAGTTTCCTGTCGTCCTTATTTGGTTTGATTGATGCCTGTCTCTCTCGCTCTGGATCCCTCTGATTACTGATTTGACTCACCTGTGCTTTCACTACCTAAGCAGGACCTTCAGTCTAATTTGTGCCAGATTGTGCCACTTTGTCTCTGAATCTACTTTCCAGCCATTTTGTGTATTCCTGATCGGACCTGAAACCTGCACCCCGCCCTCTCCCTATCGGTACCGTAATCTGCCACTATCACACCTGCTGCTTTGTAAATTGGACCTTGGTTTTAGATTCCGGACATTGATGACACTGCTGACCCTGACGCTACCGGCCCTGAAAGTGTGGGATATCATCAGAACTGAGCTACAACCTCCTATTAGCTTCCCCCATCTGAAAGTAAGATGCATGTACTTCCCTCTGGCATGGTCATGCACTTTCATAAAATGTTTGAACGTTTGGAAAACAAAAGTTGACGAGAACCTCTAACAATGTGTTCTGGGTCAACTCAGAGTAGTGATCCAAACTTAGGTTGTTTGACATGTGTACTGAGGTTACTAAAGACTAGACCAGGTAATTTGATAATGCAGACATTATGTGAAAATGGAACATCGTGCATCAGTACTTTTGTGTTTGTCACCTATCATTTGTTCTGATAATCAGGACTCTTATGTGTCACGTTATCTCTAATCTCCAGTATTGATACTTTCACTTTACTCAAGTACTTCTTGAGTACTTATTCTGTCATGACTCACAGCTTTAAAGAGTTAAGACATGGCTTTAGGGTTAAGATTAGAATTAAGTATGTACAAGGGTATTCAGGGAATTCATTATGTCAGTCCTCACAGCTATAGAAAGTCAAATGTGTCTTTTACACTTCGAGTCGGTGTCAGTTTAGATTGTTCACATTAAACAACCCTCCACGCCTGAGAGGTTTCTGTCACACTCTGTTCCAAACTGTCAGCTGATGCATATACAGAGTGCATGTACGACTGTGTGTGGGTCTCAGATTAGATGTGAGCCAGATGCTATGCGCTGTTGATATCCAGAGAGTTGAACGTTTGACAGCTAGCAGTGATTTCACCTGCAGGGAATCTGACTGGACACACACTCACTCGCTCTCTCTGCATGTCTGAAATAATGGAATTCCTCAGTGTCCCAAACCTCTCACAGTCCAGAACCGAATTTATGATGGGGAAGCTGTTAAAGTGCAATGTGGGAAACATGAGAATTCACAGAGCATTGGAGGGAGGGGGAGGTGGGCTCAGTCGCACAGGACACGGTACCCCCCACCGGCAACATTGTGACGCCAGACAAACCAAAGTACCTTTAGATAAACCAGGACATAAACTCTTTTAATCAGCATTTTAGCAAAGATTACTTGAGCATAACACCAAATGGAAAGGTGACTGGGATTAGCCAGTTTACAGTGAGATCATTTAGCCAAGGAAAGATCTCAACATCATCCAACATAAAATAAGCAGAAAAATATGTTTGACCACCTCTAACCTCTTTCAGACTTTCCTACTCGAAATATATTACAACTGGAAGCAAACAAACAGGAGGATATAGTGGATTAACTGGGGACTATTGTTTTAGTGGTGAATTAATCCACATTTGGTGTTTAGTGAGTATTTGTGGCGGACAGTAAAAGTGGGTCTGAGTCGAAATGAACTGGTGTGTTTTACAGGATTGAGGTCTGTGGTTCAGATGACTAGGATATTTATAGGACTAGCTTAGCTGGAAGCAGAGAGAAAACAAGTAGCTTAAAATATCCATTAAGTACTATAAGTAGGCCTAAACCTACCTGCCTCTAAGACTCACTGTTTAACATGCTATATCTTCTCACCATGAGCAGAATCTAAAATTTCCAGAACCAGAATGTCTGCACCAAAACCTGAACACACCCAGTTGTTATACTGTGGATATAGCACAGATATGGTCATACATATTTATATGACCATATCTGTGCTATATCATTTTCCCCAAAATTTAATTTGTTGATCATAGTGAGTCTATCTATGTTAACCAGAGGTGGGTAAAGTAACCACAATTGTACTCAACTAATAGTTGCATTATTTCAAAATAGTATTACTCAAGTAGAAGTAAAAAGCAGTCCAAAAAAAGGAGACCACTCAATTACTGAGTAAGTGTGAGTAAATAATTTTTTTACAAAATAACTAACTAAGGCACAAGAAAACAAATCCCACTTTTTCACAACCTAAAGCTTTTGAAACCAACACCTACTGTAGGTAACGTGTGCATGTTTGAACAGTGCAAACTACTTCCAGTGACAAGATGTACTGTATATTCACTTGACCTCCACAGCAGGGTCGTTGAGTTTCTGTATGCTGAAATGTCGCTTTGGTTTGGCAGACAGAGAAGAAACATTACATAACTGCTCTTTTACACCGTGTGTAAGTGAAACATGCTTTATAATAAGAGGCCTTGGGTCTTCATCCTCTTCAGTTTTAGCATTGGAAACAGTTGCCTCTGTCATTTTATTTTATCTATCGTCCCCTGACTGCTACATTTGGAGACTTTTTTCACTATACACCACAGTTTGTGTGTGGTCATGTGACTGCATGGCTATTTCTGATGGGTGAAACAGTCATGTGATTACTGTTGTTACGTCTGATTGGTGAAACGCAGTCGTATGGTAGAAAAATAAAGCATATCGAATGTGTACAATAAAAAGTAACAAGTCAAGTGCAGCAGTGAAGTAAGAGTAGCGTTTTTTCTTCACAGATCTTCTTAACTAAATGTAAAAAGTACGGTGCAGTAAAACTACTCTTAGAAGAGAAAAACTGACCTGAGATCCAAAAAGAACAACCACTGACCTCAGAAATGTTTCTCTGGTTTTAGAAGACTGTGACCTTCAGCCTGAACTGGGTTATTTTACAGCTGAATGTGAAGCAGATGGGATGAGGGTCAGAACCTCAGAATCTGAGACCATGACTCTCTGCTGGAAAAGAGCGCACTGCTACCTGAGCTTATGCATCTCTGGGTCTTGTTTATAAGTGAGGGTCAAAGCAGAGCATGAGACTGACAGGCAGGGTTCAGGACATCCAGAGGGAGCGTAGATTAGAGCTGCTGCTCCTTTGTGTTGAAAAGAGAGCAGCATCTTATCAGGATGCCTCCTGGACGCTTTCTACTGGAGAGTTTCCAGCATGTCCAACTGGTCGGAGAACCCCAGGACAAACCCAGAGCACACTGGAGAGATAATACTGTGCAGCTGATCTGGATTCCCCCAGGAGGAGCTGGGAAGCGTTGCGAGTTGGGTGACCTGCCTCACTGAACCTGATACAACCCAACTTCAGATACGCAGAAGCAAATGGTTTGTTATTAATGTGATTTGTAATGATTTCTCCTGGAAACACTAACTCATACTCTGACTGAGATTTATTTTGATAATCCTCTTGCCACTATCCAAACACAAATACCCATTAATGAACACAGCTAATATTACCTCACTGTATATTATTATTAATATTGCAGTTATATTTAGGGCAGATTATACAATGTCAGTCACGAGGAGTCTTATTAAGTTGACTGCTAAGATGTTTAGACTGAACATATTTGCCCTCAGTCGTAAACAGTCAAACACAGCCGGAACACACGCGATCTGAGCTGAGTGTTTTTAGAAAGACAGTTTTCATTTTTTACTCTTGTTCCCAGGATGAGACAGATTTCTACACACACACACTCACACAGTTACATGTCGGCACTCTGCTGCCATATCAGAGCACAAACACCTCATGTCACCCTTTATCATATTTCGTGTGCTCTTAAGAACAACAAACTGAAACAACAGTATGTTTCTAAATCTACAGTAAATTGCAGTAAACCAATACTATGTTAAATTAGAAATGATTTTTAGGTATTTTTCTCTGTTTCACTGTTCTAGTTTCTTCTGTAGTTAAATCTCTGACTAAAATATTTCTAAAAATGATTTGGTTCAGACAGTCCTGGTCCCCAGAGGATCTATCTCCGTAATGGATTAATCAACATTTTAAACTTATCTGGTGAAAAATCTCAGCTACAAAAGTTGCTGATGAATGAATAACTGCACATAGAAGAAAAATAAAATAAATATATGAAAGCACTTTAATATTTTATAACCAGAACTTAAGACATTCTTGAACAACAAGCAAACAGCTACAGAATAAATAATGAATAAATAAGAACATATTGGTTGTATTTATGGAAATATAGAGTTTCTGATGTAAACACCTTGGCAACAAAGATTTGACCTTAATAGTAGTTTAAAATGTCCATTAAAGTCATTGATATTATCTCATTTGTGCCTGTATTTAAGTTATTTTAAGTCTCAAGGTTTCACATTCTAAAGTAATAAATATTTAATATTTTCTGGTGTAATGGACATAAACAATCTGACGCTTTCTATGGAACAAAGCTCCCTGGAGAAAAACAGGGAGCTGATTTAACTTTGTAGCTTCAGCGTGTGACCTCCAGCAGACTCCACAATGACTTTATCTGACAAGAGAATTTAATTTTGGCAAATCTTCAGCTCCTCAATTAGTGAGGATGAGCTGCTCCCATCTTTTCCAGCTGCTCTGTGATGAGACGGCCAGACTTTACATCAGATCCTTAAATGAGGATCTTAGCACAGCGTTAATACTCCAGAGTAAGTCTATTAAGTAGATATGGGGTGTGTGTGTGTGTGTGTGTGTGTGAGAGAGAGAGAGAGAGAGAGAGTCAGGCCTCGGCCAGACAGCTCATGACCTTCAGCATCAGCTCCTCCTTCTTGTGTTTGGCGCCAACGAGCACACCTCTTCCTTTCAACCAGACCAACAGAGTTGCAGAGTTCAGCTTGGACAACTGGAGAGAGAAATGATGAAGAGAATTACAAGAAGTGAAAGAAAAAGACAAAACCAAAATGCATGGCCCAGGATGAGAATAAAGCAGGAAGACTCTGCTGTCAGGTACTGGTCGGTAGCAGACAGGTGAGAGCAGAGTAACAGCAACTGGCTGCACGTCGCAAATTTCATGGGTCGAAGTTGAGTCAGAAACTTTGCAGCAAACCAACAGATGTGGGTCAATTTGAGACTGGACTCAGTTTCATGTGGTGGATGTTCATGGTGGTTTCATTATTTTACCATCATTCTTCAAAATACACTATGATCATGTAAACCCATTCTTCCCATTAGATTAAGCTCAAATGCAAGACCACAGGACTGAAAGTCCGGAAGATGTTCTGTGTCAGGTTTAAAGGAGCAAGTTCAGTTCAGTGTGGCAGGTGAGTGAACAGGTATCAAGGTACATGCTCTCTATTAGGCTCTAACAGTCTCTGCCGTTATTTGAAGGTCAGTATGACAAACCGGCAGACAGCCACAGAGTGAGACTAATGTAAACTAGGGCCCCGACCATAACATGTTAATTTTAAATAATTCATTACAGAAAAAGTGAATGAATAAAAAACACTGATGCACGAGATGCATTGAGTGACGTCAGCACATGAGAAAGTTTAGTGAAAGCTATGATGGAAGAAGAGGCCGCATCGCTTGACCCGAAACTTTATATTAATCTGTTGGTCTGGTCGCCAACACTTTAATAATTCACATCATGATAAATAAATAAATAAATAACACGTCTTTTCTGGTTGGTTTAAGAAAAACATTCATTCATCCATCCATCTTCTATACCGCTTAGTCCCCGCAGGGGTCACGGTAGTGCTGGAGCCTATCCCAGCCAGCTTACGGGCGAGAGGCGGGGTACACCCTGGACAGGTCGCCAGTCTATCGCAGGGCCACATACAGACGAACTTAAGAAAAACATTCATTCATTCATTCATCTTCTATACCGCTTAGTCCCCGCAGGGGTCACGGGTGTGCTGGAGCCTATCCCAGCCAGCTTATGGGCGAGAGGCGGGGTACACCCTGGACAGGTCGCCAGTCTATCGCAGGGCCACATACAGACGAACTTAAGAAAAACATGTTAAAACCAAATATTAACACTGAATTAAAGCATTTGACATCGAGACATGGCGTCACTGAACTGCAGACATGTTGTGGTGGTTGCAGGAACGTCTCACATACTCTCACAACCTAAGTTTTACACAGCTTGTAAAACTACCCGAGAACAATATGTCCAGCATCTACGCTGTGTAAACAGTGAAACAGAAATGGACCTGATGTATTGTTCTTGAAAACCTGCAGGTTGGAGCTGTAAAACTGATGAATGTTGTTATTAATCCACTCGGCTCCCTGCGGGCTCCCACCTCCTCCTCACCATTCATCACTTTAACAGCCTTTACCGTCCTCTGAATGGATTGGAAAACCAAGGAGGACACAACTGTGTGTCTGCTATTCATCATGCTAACACACTTTAATACATCACATTAATGTATGCAGTCCTCCTAAAGGATGTTTATGAGGAGCTAAAGCTGCACTATACACTTCAATAATTTAAAGAAGAACAACATCATAGCCACGCTGATGCTCCTGGGAGGCTGCAGTGTTCATTACACACCGGAAAAAGAGCTGGACATGCTCCAAACAACAGAGCAGACTGAATGCACACCTGCCCTGTGTCTTTATACTCTGTGTGGAGTGGACACGGTCATAAATTATTACAACACGCACTAAAATACAAAATGTTCAGCATGTCATGTGGGTCACTGTGTACACAGAGTACACAGTTGCAAGATAAAGTAATGACACCATTTGCAATGTTCCGGTTTAGTGCACAAATTGGTCACAAGATGCTATGTGATCTTCACTAAAGTCACAAATGTTGGTTATATAACAATATTTCTAAGCTGGTGTAACACTTGTGCTATATTCACGTACACCACCAGAGGAGGCTCCTTGGGGATACTGGGAACACTTTGAGCGCACCGAAACAGGGAGATATGTGATTTTTCACTGCAGCTCTGGCGCATGTGTTGTTTCCTGGAGGTTTTGAGAATTTTTTATCATGGTAATTATTTTATAAAATGTGACGCTAGCACCAAAATACCAGGCCAGAAACATTTAAGAGAGTTGCATGATATCCTGTTTGATGTTAAGTCCTAATACTGGTATTATATTCGTTGGATGTTAACAGAGAGAAAGGTCTAGAACCTGATCTGTGAGGAGTCTGTATGGTGTCGAGTTAATGTGTGTTTAGACAGAGGAACTGAACAGTCAGTATTGTGTGAATATTCTGCATTCATTGTAACATTTTAACATTTTATATGGGACTGTGGATGTGTTGATTGTTGAATGTATGTTTTTGTTTTGTCAGGAAGAGACACCATAGATATTTTAGTTTTTTTTTTTTTTT
>OMLM01015664.1:54199-65050 GCA_900302695.1 Helostoma temminkii | reverse complement strand
TGACCCTCGCTGGTGCTCAACTCCAAACCTAACACACACACACACACACACACACACACACACACACACACACACACATTACTTAGTGGAATTACTGGAAAACACTCTTCACTTACTACTGGAATCATGTGGAGTAAACACTTACTGACAGCGTTCATCCTCCCTGTGTCAGTCAGAAAGTCTTTTCCTAAGAACAAACAGAAAAATGTGGCTCCTCAGTCTAATGTGACTGTGAGTAGCAGCACGGTCGTCTGCAAGGGTTAACCACTGAGATGCTTTACCTAAGCACCAAATGACACATGTTCCACTGAGGGAAGGAGGCAGCCAGCAAACTTTCACACTGCAGACACAAATGTAACTCATGACACTGCAATGTTATAAATTAATAATTTGTCGCATATTGTGACACAGTGTTTTGGCTTTTAATCAGACTCAGTACTTTAATTAATTAGTAATATAGCGGTTACTAAGAAGGGCGAGCAGTCAGTAACTTTAGAGTTTAAAGTACTTCTGCTACTACAGAGCTGTGATGTTTGACACACCTGTGCTTTTGATTCAGGTACATGGATGAAGTCATACTGCATGAAACTATCACTAAATATTCAGCAGTGACTTTACTACTTTACTACTTGTTAAAGTATATTTTTTTTCATCCCTGCCATTGCTGTACTGTAACTATGTACACTGCAGGAGGATGTAGTTTAATTTTAAAATATAATGTTTGTTGTTAATCAGAAGATAAAACTATGGTCCTGTTTACACCTGGTGTTAAGATGCGTTTACACCTGTACACAGGTGTAAACCTAAACCTGTCTCCCAGGTGTCCAGATCAGACCACTCGTGTTCAGACTTAGGCATCTAATTTCTCGGTTCATCTACGCTTCTTTCTTTCTTGTTTTGAACATTGGTGCACTGTCACCAAAATCACCACTACGTCCTGTGTTGATTTTTCCTGTTATTGGGGACACATGAGGACACATTAGCGTTTACACTGGTGTCCCACACCGCAGCTCTACAAGGGGTTTGAGTGATCTTAAGGGTTTAAATGACTCCAAATGTTCTACAAGCAGACACAACCCTGGTGTCTCCTGAAAAGAAGTCAGACTGAGAATACAAACACATAAAGATGGTGTTAATCTAACTGTTGTTTTGACTTGAAGTCTGAACCACGTCTGTGTCAAAACCTCCTGGTTTTGTTCAGTTTATTCGGTCCCCACTCGGCACCAAATCACATAACAGGCTTAAATAACGGAAACCTAATGTACACTTCTGCCATCTGAACACACAGACACATTTAATTTATGTCGGACTGGGTCCAGGGTGAAGGCTTGGCTGAATGTTGCAACACTGAGCTGTCATTTTGATCGGTCTCACACACTCTCTCACACACACACCCTTGACCCACAGCAGTGATTACAGGTTGGACTTTGCTGTGAAGCCAACTCTGCAGAAACCAGCAGGGTCATGCCAAGGCTGATTTTATTAATAATCTACGGACGACGACTGATGACCTACAGTTTCTGCTACAGTTTTGCAGAAACTGCTACTTCAGGACCAGTCTGCCTCAAAACCTCCTTCAGTTTCTGGTGCATCTTCCCTCAGTCTAATTCAGTCACCTACATAAAATGTGAAGGTAACAGTGAAGGTCAGCAGCACGTGTGGTCGTCCTAAATGTGGTACACAGCGCACCAGAGATGAGGTAGAGTCCGGCTTTGTTCCAGCTGGGAGCCAGTCTGGCGATCAGAGAGTAGGACAGACAGCACTGGAGGACGCCTGGAAGGACACACTGTGGAGAGCCCAGCTACACACACACACAGGTTAAGATTAACTAAATGAGATTAAACGTAGACAATGTTTTAGTCACAACTGTCCATCACGTCCTCACACCTGCAGACAGCGTTTCTGTGCAAACACCTGGACGATGCCCTTTTGGAAAAACGAGATCTGTTGGAAGAGAAGAGAAACACAACTAAACGGAAAGTGTTCAAGAATTCAAAATGTTTTACCCAGCAATAAAAAAAGATTTAGATAGATAGATAGATAGAATGAAGTGGAAACAGTTTCTCTGTGCTGCTTGTTTCAGTAGACAGGAGTTGAGCATCTTCTACCATGATACTGCACAACCACTCTCTGTAAGGACCGGTTTGAATTTTAGACATTAGAAGTAGGTTTTAAGGAACTGGTCTGATTTGGACCAGGATCAGTGTCCTCACAACTATAGCAACATGTGTGTGTGTGTGTGTGTCCGGAACAGGAACACCAGGAATGTTTGGAATTTAAACTACTTTGGTTGCGTGTCTCCACTGGGGAAGTGGTGGCATGCAAACATGTATCAACCGTATGCATCGCGTGACTTGAAGATGGAGGAGATTCGTGGCAGCTGTGCATAAACAGAACACAGCTCAGACATCAGAGGTGTCAAAAACTTTACATTATGGGACCCTTTAATAAGTACTGTTTAAGTACTGACATTTGTGTGAAAAAAAGCCACATTTTATCATTTCTCTCATTGAAAACATCTGGATTTTCAAATATATAATTACTGTCTTTGTCTCCAGCCTGTTTATGTTTCATATATGGCCATTTTCTGTTCATTAACACACGTGCTCCTCTCTTTATGAACAGATCTGTGGCCCTATCCCCTCTGCCAGATTGTCTGCTAACTGTTTGCCTGCCTGCTTGTTACGACCCTGATTAGTTTTGGACCTGAGAACCTACTCTGATTATTTGGCTCTCTGTGTTATATCTACCTGATCTTTGATCTGGACTGTTGGATATTATTTACTGGATGTTTTTGGACGGCCTGTACCCTGACCCTGTTCTGCCTCTAGCCTCTGACTCTGTCCCTGTCTGTAGCTGTTGACCAGAATGATCTGAACCTGACCTCTAAACCTGCTTACCAGTGTGACCTGTATGAAATCAGACCTGATTTATGTGACACTCAATTCTGCTCTGTTTTATTAAAAAGTCTGCCTTTCCTGGGTTGGACCTCTGACTGATCGTGGACTTGGATGTGGTTTGTGGACTGGCTTTTGGAAGTGTGTGTGTGATTAACTCTGTATCATCCGTGATCTTACCAGCCCACACTCCGCTCCTGAGATCATCCCCTCCATTACAGATATTTATCGATCTAATCAGAATCAACAGTGTTTGCTGAGATTATCATCACATGCACAAAATTATATCCAATGAATTAATTTCAAAGTAAATCTGTGAAAACATAACAGAACTTTAGATAGGAAAGTTAGGAAAGTTAGGAAAGTTTGCATGTAAAGTGAGCTGGTTACAACCAGTTTCCTCTTAACTGTCATGTAAATGTGAAACCTGGTCAGTGTGATCAGAGTGGATTTGTCCTGCACAACGATGATTTCTCTGCCACGTACATGTTTTATTTTGCTTTTTTAAAGAGCAGGACAAGATTCAAAACACTTTATTAATCCTGGAGGGAAATTGTTTAAAAGGCAACAGACAGGGAAACTAGTGGAGTGGAGAGGCTGGATATAAGTAGAGGTCATGAGAGAGATTAAGGACCAATTGCATTTCTCAGTCTTATCTTACCCTTAAATCCTGACACCCCTAACTACACCGTTGTATGTCATCAAACAGTGTCACTAGCTGCTATTGCTAGAGTTTCTAGCTTCCATTGTGTGGGTTTTGACCATTTATTTGTTTTTGTCTGACACAAAACAACAAGTTGCTGAAACCAAACACTACTGTTCGTATCAGTGGTTGTTACCACAGGAAAACCACAGAGCAGAGTTTACCCAGACGAGCGGTAAAGTTTAGTAAATATGCTGCTTCTGGTCATTAGTTAATTTTCTGACATGGTATCCTGTCAAGTCATGAAAATATGTGAACATGCGAGAGTGTTGAACAAATCAGCAGGAATGTTTTTTAGTGATTTCTTAATGAAGAATATGATTGTAAATGTGTGAGAACAATAGTAAATGTGACATAAAACACATTTTTGCTGTAAAATCCTTATTAAAAACAGAAATCCTTGTGGCTGATCAGCTGACATATCACGCTACGTCTCGCTGTTACGGTTTAATTTTAGTGTTTTAGTGACAGGTCGTCTAGTAATGAGACACATCAGCTTTCTGGGATACTGTGTCAAAGACTGAGAGAGGGGAGGGTTGTATCACAATGGATGCGAGTGTTTCAGAGCCAAGACACCACGAAAGTCCAACTGAAACTGACACTAATAACACTTTTCCACCAAACCAGTTCCAGGGCAGGTTCGGAGCTGGTTTTTAATTTTGCACCAGTTCTCCACAGACAAAGAACCAGCTCCCAGTCAGGAAAACTGCTTCCAACCTGGCTTGCTGGACTAGAACTAAGAACTGATTGCATCAGGGGCTGGACTTTCGTGATCAACTAGATCTTTGTTGAATAAGATAAAAAATCAGTGTATTGTTTATTAGATTTGTTTAACAGTAGCTGAAAAAAACACAGGTATTAGCTAATTGGGGAGCTAACCACTAAGGCTTGTTGTTGTGCTTAGCGTTAGCAATGCTGTGAAGGCAGAGGTGAAGCATAATAATGTGGCTCTACAGTGGATCTCTAACCTGTGGTAAAGCAAACTGGTTAAGTTAAACCAATTTGGAACCAGCACTATCACTAAGTTCTTGTTGGTTATTAGTGGTCTGTAGAAGCCTAAACAAGCACCATGAGGTTTCCACTGTTAGGTATTTAATTAGCTAAATTAGTTGTTTAGTTGTGAAGTTTTGATAGTTTAAAGAGTCACAGCTGTGTGTGTGTGTGTGTGTGTGTGTGTGTGTGTGTGCGTGTGTGTGTGTGTGTGTGTGTGTGTGAGATTCTTACAGCCATGACCACTGTGATTTCAGTGAAGGAGTCCAGAGCAGGAGAAGCCAGAATATCAGAGTACAGCAGCACCAGCTCTCTGTGGACACACAGTTTGTGTCTTCATAACATGTAGCATCACACCTTTATATCCATCATCAGTCCATCACACACCTGTCACCACCACTTTGTACCCCCCAAAAGCTGCCTACCTGCTGGGTGAACATGTGAGAGGACAAAGATTTATTTCATTTTGTAAATCTTGTTTGGAGCTCGCCGTGTCGCTCACCTGCAGGTCTTCATCTGTTTGCTCCTCGGCTCCTCATCCTCGTCCCGTAGACTCAGAGTGACGCAGACCAGCTTGTTCAGATCTGGAAGCCTGAGGAAAAACAGCGACTGCTGGACTCCTCCACTCATCCTGCACACACAGACAGAGAAGCGATTTCAGAAAAGCATCTTCATGACATCTAAAAGCATTAAAAAAATCTAAATAATCTGTAGCTCTATCCATTATGAGGACGTCTCAGTTTCTAATGAATCATTTAATCGTTTTATGATGTGATAAATAGCTGTATTAATGGTTTATAAACCATTTACTAATGCAGGTTAAACAAAACCTCCTGCAGCACAACTCAACTTTTAATTTATCTTTTTATCTCTTTAACATCTTATTAGCTACACACATAATTTCACTGATTGTAGACTGTTGTGAGTAAATGTGATATACTGATGGTAAAAAAAAACTGCCCGTGATACTTTTAAGTGAAGATTTTAAAAGCTAATCTTGTCTGGTGCTTAAATATCATCATAAACATTATTAAAATACTTTTTAAAATATTAAATATGTAACTTAAAATTGACAGTTCAAGCTATAGATCCCTGTCACTAAATTTTTAGTTTCTTGATCCAAAAATTAAGCTAACAGGCTAACTAGCGTTAGCTAAAACAAGCTAAGCTAATTAGTGCTGCTAAGTTGCTGTTGAAGCCAAATTTGTTTTTTTCACATTTTAAATAAGTATTTAAGTCACCGACCTTTTATGTTCAGTTACACTGGGCTGTGAAAAAAGTAACTTTCTGAGGTAAATAAAGGTTTAATGGCAATTATTGCATAAAAAGACGAATCCTGGACATCTACTAGCTAAAGATAAGAGAGGACAAGAAGAGATCTCACTTTGCCCAATTTATACAAACAAAACAACAGAAAGATTTGCCTGAATATATAAACATGACAGATGATAGTAGTTCCTCACCTTAATTAAATTACCACCATCAGATAACGGGACTCTGCAACGTCCCACTATGATTAAATGAATAGACATATTATAATGGAACAACTAAATTACAAGTTATTTAGGCTAATGTTTAGTAATAGTAGTAGTAACAACTGTGGATTGTTGTCTTTTCCTGCGGAGTGACAAGTCGCATCAATAGACAATCTTTGCCTTAGAATCGGCGGGAAAAGGACTGAGGCAGGAAATGTACAACCTTTATCCACAATGTGCCAAATATTGTCACCATTTACAAGTTTAATAGTGAGCTGGGTGTTGCCGTCACTACAGCGGCACACTCACTGGGAAATAAATCACTCGTTACGTGAGAGACGTGAGACAGCGCCTCCGCTCCCTCCTTGCGTGAGAAGCGGTTTCCTCGAGCACTTGTGAACTCTAGTGAACTTTAGCCTCGACCCCGCCCACAGCTCGCCGATAACCGACAGGCTGAGAGCCAATCAGAGAGCCCGGGAGTCAAAGGTAGGACAGAGTTCGCCCAATAGCAGCGATGGGAGCACAGTGGAGGCGGGTCATGTAGCTTGAGGTTATGTGAGCTAACCATCGATGGAACAGGAAGTCAGAGGGTGGGCTTTCAAAATAAAACCAAATACTTGCTTCAGTGGCATGGAATGCTGCAAAGGAACAAAACAGGAAGACAATTAAATTTTTATTTAAACTGTACAATAAACAGACATAAAGGTCCTCTAAATGATTATAAATGTCAGCTCTCTGACACTATGTTGACTGCTTTCTGGATGAAAGACGAGAAAGGAAGAAAATCAACCTAAAAAACAATAAAACTAATATGTAACATAATAACTGTCTCTGCAGAATTAAATAATTTTAAAAAAGGATAATTTTTCTAATCCAATCAAAGATGGTAGCCAAAGATTATACCTCAAATAGCACAAATATTATATGCAATTATGTATTATTTTAAATGTGTTTTGGCTGGTTATGTTTTGATAAAGCAGACACAAAACATGTATAAAAGCTGTGTTGCAAACTATGATGTAAACTCACATTTAATAATAAACAAAAACAACAAACAACAATAAAGCAGATTAATGTCATCAGCTAAACTAAAAGTAATTTACTTAAAGTTGATGTTTTATTTGTTGCTCCTATGATACATGTGTCTTGTGTTCCTTAGTGTTAATATGTTGTTACTCTCCTTTATTTCACTTTTATAGAAAATTTCTTTTTATTTTATTATTACTTCTTATTTTTAAATTGGTAAAATAGAGACACACACTGGGACCAGTATATTGTAACTTTGGCATCGGTCAGCACTGGTTTTCTCACTCAAACCAAGGCTTTTACTTTGAAGGGCCCAGGTGTACCAGCTGTGAGGTCACCACTCCTGCAGCCTGGCCGCTCCTGTTGTTAGAAACTGGGGTAAATGTCGGCGAGTCTCGGTCCTGACAGGCTCGTAGCGGTTATATAACCACACACAGGCTGTTGAGCTGCTGCCGTCGGGTCTCACCGTGTCTTTACTCCAAACCGTCCGAGTTTCCAGCGACACAAATGGGTGAAAAAGCGGAGAAGAGCCCGGAGGGAGTGAAATACTACAGGCTGTCAGAGATCGAGGAGCAGAACTCATTCAGATCGACTTGGATCATCATCCACAACAAAGTCTACGATGTCACCAAGTTTCTGGAAGAGGTGAGGAACTCAGTTCAGGCTGGAGGCGTTTCTGTCCGCCGGAGATTGCGCTAATATGCGTGTGCAAGTCAGCGAGAACAGGAAACACAGCGGCCCGGGAGGTCATCTCCACTTTAAACACTCACCAGTGATCGTTTCTGTCGTTTCGGTGGGAAATAGCTTGAAGTTGACGTGTCATTAGCCGGTAAAGCGTCTGCTGCTAAATGCGAGGTTTTTTGGCTGGAGTCTGGTTGAACGTGCGCAGTTTCAGTTGAGCTCCACAGGCTGCAGATTCCTGGTTTCTGAGCCTGGCTCAGCGGCACAGGGTCACAGGGAGGGCTCCACTGTATCTGAAAGAAAAGAAATCAATACAAGTAGTAACTAAATGTCTGACTTTCTGCATGATGATATTAGTTTATCATACACAGACAAACTGTCCCGCAGCTTGTTTATTTTTATGTGTTTACTATTTGCTGCAGAGGCTAATTTTGGAACCGGTTTTTAAAAATTAAAGCTGCAACCAAACACGTTTTAGGTTATTTACCATCTAATCTTAGTTACACCAGGTATGGAAGACCACAGCTGCCAAAAGTAATATATTTATTTTATTTTTATGACTGGTCCTTATTTAAAGTAGTTTCACATAATAATGGAATATTTGCCTTTGTACAAGTTAAAACTGCAACCAAACAACTTTTACTTTATTCATCCTCCTACTGTATATTTACACCAAGTACAGAAGACCACAGCTGCCAAAACTATATTCTTACTTTTTTATGATTAGCCCTTTTTTAAACTTTAATTAAGCTTGTTGAGTCTAAACAGAACATTAAAAAATAATTTCTCTAACATACATCCAGAAAAAATGTCACCACGTTGAACTGGGTCAGAGCTAAAAAAGATTTATATCACGTAAAACCCAGAAACTAAGGGGGCACAGAAAGTTCTGGTTTTATATTAGTTACTAATTTGTAATTTGCAAACACACAGACTGGAGGAAGGGTGCTCACCAGTGGGGCCCAGCCCTTCATTAGTGCCCCGGGGCCCCGGCAGCTCTGAGCACTCCTGTGGTCACTTTTTGCTGAGTCACTGCTCTGTGAGTGAACTTTATAACATTTATAACTACGGGAAGGGCAAATAAGGACTTTGACCAATTCACCATCATGTGTTTTATATCACAGACACCTACACAGAGCGGCAGCCATTTTCTAATTAATTGATTAGCAGTAGATATATTGATAATCTACGTCATTGATAAAACATCAGTTCATCAAGAAGAGAAGGAGAAAGAAGGTGAACAAAACTAAAAGTTCATCATTTTTCATTCAACATTTCATCAACACGTCGCTTAAAATCACTGTTCGCTGATTAATGAGCTGCGTTTGTTTGGACTGTAGGAAATGAAAGTAGGGACTTGTGATTTTGTCCTGATGGTACCAGCTCACACTCACTAGAAAGAGGAAGTGAACGTCACCGACCTCAACACTCGGTGGTGACATATTATTAATAAACATTCAGAAATCATGAAACTAGTTGTTTTTTGGTTCTCATTTAGTTTTTCTGCCGTTTCTCTTCAGGCTCAGTGGTAAATCATTACCAGTGACAGTAGAATCAGGACAGGTGGAGGGTTTAATGTGTAGAAGAACTCACTACTCACCTGGGCACTGTGTGCACCGTGTACTTTACTGTAAAAAGTAGTTTTTGAACATTTATTGCGTTGAAACGACAGAATGTTTATTGTTCACTGGTTTTCTCAACAAGCCTGGAAGCTACTGGATAAACAGAAAGTTCGGAAAATACCGAAAAGCTGATTACAGCCATGTTATTTAGTGTTTAGATGCTACTTACTAAAGCCTGAGAGGAACTGATGTTATTTCATTCTTGACCTTGGCCACAGAAACTGTGATAAACACTTTGGCTGAAAGCCAGAAGGTTAAGTAAGTGGACCTTTGAGTTTCAGATTATTTATCACCACTCGTTAAGGCATCTTCACTGTTTGGCTCAGTAACTGATTCCTGAATCCTTCATACAGAACCAAACCAACAGTGTGTGTGCATCTGTACATTCACCTCCACATGTTCCAGGAAAGTTCTTTTGACCTTTTGAGCCCCTGCTCCAAAACCACATGCTCTTCATTAAATGAGTTCATCTCTGCAACCACAAGCTCTATTTGAAAATCATTGTGAGATTTGTTAAGTATATGTGTTACTGATTAATAGTAGGTGAAGACGGCACACAGCCATATGAAAAACCTTCAGGATGAGTGTTGCTTTGGAACGGCAGTGGTAGAAATGTTGGTATAGTCTTGTAGCCCAGGTTCTGCTGGTTAAGTAGATGTGAACATCACTATTTCACACTGTGTTTGCTAAGAGCCTTTAGTTTTTAAAAGGTTCAAAAAGAAACTACAGCTGATGTTTTACTGACCTGTACAGTTTGTCATCGTGGAGGGAAAGTGACAGATTCAAGCTGAAGCTCAGAAGAATCTGAGTGATTCACCAGGACAAAGACCCTGAAAGGAATCTACTACAGAATCCACCTTCTGGAGTGGGTCAGCCAGAGCCCAGACCTCAGCCCAAGTGTGTCTGGTTCAAGTTACTGCTGCTAAACGTGGTTCAACCAGCTAATAAAACACTTCCACTCTGTGTTCAACGAGGTTGTGACACATCAGTTTACAAATATCGTTTGTTGATATGTGTGAAGATCAGATCAGTTTCAACAGAAACACAGGAAAGTGGAAATAGTGCTGTTCTTGTGAGCCATGAAACACTATGTGGACACGCTAGGACCTTGTATTTACACTTATTCACCCAGCAGACAGACACACACACACACACACACACACCCACCAGCTAGAAGTGTGTGTTCAGTCTTGTTGTGTACACAGTCAGAAACGTGATTGAGTGTAAACATTTAGTCCGTACTGTGAACGCCTCCACCTGATGGTTGATGTGAAGCTCAGTCACCGTTTCTCTGCTGAACTGTAGCAATAACTGTGTGTGTGTGTGTGTGTGTGTGTGTGTGTGTGTGTGTGTGTGTGTGTGTGTGTGTGTGTAAGTGTTCAAATTGACTTCAGTGTTGCTGAATGAGTGTAACCTGGCAGATAAAAGGTATGTATAATTGAGCACTCCGTGAATTG
>OMLM01015664.1:37383-54179 GCA_900302695.1 Helostoma temminkii | reverse complement strand
GGAGAGCTGCACCCGGTCAGTGTGTGTGTGTGTGTGTGTGTGTGTGTGTGTGTGTGTGTGTGTGTGTGTGTGTGTGTGTGTGTGTGTGTGTGTGTGTGTGTGTGTAATCTGTGTTATCTTGTCAAAATAAGACATAAAATAACCGTCTGTCCACCTGTTTGTCTGCAGGACGACAGACACAAGATCGCCACACCTGTGGTAAGTCAAGAAGAAAAGCATCATGTGACATGTTTCTGTTCCTTCATCACCGAGTCAAACCCAGAAACTTTAAAACCGTCACACACATCACACACGTCACTCAGGACTGTGGAGACACAGTTTTATTTGGCCAGAGTTATTATTTTATATTTATTTATTTATATTATTTTTTAACATAAATTATACTTTCAGTAATGTTAAACTAGACACAGACTGACGTGTCCCTGCAGCACAGCTTCATGTGATTAGTGTTCACTTAATAGATCATCAGCTAATTCACTTCATTGATCCTCGACTTGTCACAGTATACGTAGCGACTGTTTTCAAAAAATGACCAGTAACACAGCGACTTAAAATTAGAATAAAATAGTTCATTTTGCCATTAAATAATGATTTAGTTCTCCGTACTTTCATTTCAACACATTGAATAATTATTGTTATTGATTATGTATTTCTGCAGCAGCTCCACTGCTGGGCGGAGTTACACTGATTACACTTGTGTTTATTACTTATTACACTTGTTAGAATTAATTAACACTTATACTATGTGCTATAAACTGACCAGTCGAGGCAGATGGCCACACGACCTCAGAGAGTTAACAGAAGAACCATGGTCAGGGTGGGTAACATCAGCTAGTGAGGCTGTGCCTCAAAAAGTGCAGACTTCAAACTCTTCACTTCTAAAAATGGTGTTAAAAGGCCAAGGAAATAAGTACGTTAGCAAAACAGGCTCATCTGTGCTGTGTTGTGCTGCTAAACATTATACAAAACACATGGTGAACAGTTTTAATGTGGAATAAGAATTTAAGGTAAAAAGTAGAGAAAAACAGCCAAATGTACCTCAAGTTTTTCCTCTTCACTGTTTAACACATATGTGGTTTGGTTTATACAAAGAGACACATTCACTGTTTTTAAGATTCATACATTTTGAATGTGTCACTCTGTGACCTCTGACCTCTGACCTTTGTTACTGTGATCATGAAGCAGCTGATGCTGGTGTCTGGTGAATCACTGATGTTTGTGGTTTGTGTCTTACAGGAAACACTGGTGACCACAGTGAAGGAGGATCCCAGGTACACACACATCGCTCTTTCTGCTTTTTAAACTTTACAGTCCAGATAATAAAGAGCTCGTCACTGCAGCGGAGCAGGGGAAACAGTTTATAAAATAAATCTGTAGCACACTACGATAAACTAATAATACTTACAAATACTGCATGAGTAGTCGCAGTTCCAGTTCTAGTTAAGTTCTTAAAACTTCTATACTGTATTTTAATAAGGACGACTACAGAGCAGCAAAGCTGAGCAGGAAGAGGGATGGTTGTTTTATTTCTCTCCACTAACTAAATTACACAGTCTTGCCCCAGAATTCAGTAACAATTTCAGACACAAGTTTGACCAGAGGAAGTACATGGATCTTACTTTCAGCAGGAGGAAGCTGACAGGAAGTTTAGCTCAGTTCTGACATGACCCACTTCCCATTTTATATCTACAGCTTTTGCTTTATAAACTTATCATAAAAATGAGCGGTCGGACCTGCAGAGGCACATGGGGTCCTATTTTTGGCTGTAGGACACCAACAGGAAGTTGGACAGAGCTTGTCCCATATGTTGAGAGAATCCTGGAGTTTATATGTGAAAGTAGCTAAAATGTGCAGTGATGACGTTCAGAGTTTAGTGACCAATGATTCAAGGGTCATACAAATGTCTGACATTGTTCTTAGAGGTTGTGTGCACTTTGTTGCATCAGCTCTGATGAAGCGACGATGGTAGCGACAGCAGCTAAGCTAGTTCAGCTGACCACGCTCTGGCCTGTGTCTGCAGCGAGCTTCTCCTTCGTTTGCACCGAACTTACTGAACTCTGTGTCTCTCCGGCAGCTGGTGGTCTAACTGGTTGATCCCCGCTCTGGCGGCAGCTGTCGTCACGATGATGTACCGCATCTACACCGCGGACAGCGAGTGATGTCATCAGGCGCTCTGCTGTGCTGACGTCAACAAGCACCGCAGCCACGTCCCCCTGACTCGTGATGGACAGTGAAACTGTGTGTGGAAGCTGCGGCTCCTGCCGGCGTAGAGCTGTGTTTGTAGAGCGGACGCTGTGGAGCAACAACCATCTCACCTGTGGATTAGGAACAGAGTGAAACGTCTGGTCTAGAATCACCAGCTCTATGCAGCTTCTCTCCCGTCACTGTCCGACAAAAGACCATTTCATCCTGTTTAACCAACCAATCACCGTTATGTTAATGAAGTCATTTACGCTGTTGAATATGTGCAGACGATGTGAACCATAGATGTTCCCTGTAATTGTGATGATTTGAAAGCTTGCAGAGAAACAGTGGATGTATAATTGTGCGTATGTTTTTATACACGAGTGTATAAATATGTAACAGAGCAACACAGTGTCATTGTGCTGCAGTGGTAACACTGCGCTCAGAAGGTTGTATAAACATGTACTGATATATGTACTGATATATGTACTGACTAGTACGAATGAAGTAAAACTCTGAACGAGCAGAAAAAACTAAACAAGCCAAAAAACAGCTGTAACAATCTGCAGTTATTTCTAACAGCCTTGTCACCACAGTTTTGCCTTGTTTGACTGTTTACAGATGTGTTTAGACCAACGTAACAACGTAATTTTCAAATTGGAAAGTTTATAATAAAAGTTCTGAATTACTGAAAAGGTTTGTTTAATATATTTCACAGCACAAAGGATAAAGTTCTGAAATTACAGTTAATTAGAATCTGTGAAACTGAAAATCGAAGAAGATTGAATTTCAGCCGTTTTACTGAGTGCGTCCATTGTCTCACCTCAATAGTGTTTTGGTTCCTGGTCCCTTCTGGCTGCTGCTAGTCTGTGGGTGTAGAGCACCTGGCCATGGGTAAACTACATCTGTGAAGGCACCGTTAAAGCTGAACGATATCAAACCATATCAGGTTTCTTTTATTTCTGCAGCTCGAAGCTCAACCACTTAACGTGCAGACTGAGAAAAAGGTTGTTTCAGAACTAAAGCAGCTGATTCTTCATCTCTGACAGAGCGTTGGTGAAAGAAGAGGTGATGAAACACGGTGAACACGCTTCTGTCAACACGAGCAGCTGTCTTTGGACTGTTTCCATCAAAAGTTGGTTTTAAATCACCTGAAAATCAGTTTTCTTTTCATTCACCACAGAAACAGTTTTCACTGCTGTAGACAAACAGCTTCAGTCACGCTCGGACCTTTGGGCTCTGCAGGATATTTACAGTGAAGCATTTCAGAATAATAAGGTGCTCTGCTGAATGTGACCCACAGAAAACTGATGGTGATGTTCATCTCAACACTCTCATACTAAACAGGTTCACAGGTTTGAGTGGAGAAACTTTTCTTGGTTGTTTTCCTGGTTGTTTCTTTTTGTTGTTATTTCTGAGGTTGTTTTGTGTGTCTGCTGTTATTTTATGTATATTGTGTCTCTTTGTGGTCATTTGTGTCACTTAGTCGTCGGTTTGTGTCTCTGAGGTCACACAGACCCGCCCTCCCTAAACCTCATTGGCCAATCCTGGCCACAGCTCTGGACAGCAAAGTTTCTGACAGTGTTAGAAGCTAGTGGTCAATAAAGAGTAAAACATAAAACATTAAATCATTAACCACAAAAGTGGAAAGAAGAATCAGTGAGATCAGGCTCCATTAAAATTCATATAAACACCATTAACTTATTTTTGAAAAACTGTGAATATTCGGTCCACGAAAATATTTGAACTCTGATCCCATGATTGTCCATCAAGTGTCAGCAGGTTTTCAGTGTCTCCACCTGCTGCAGGACACAGAAAAACCCTTTCACCTGCAGATCGGTCTCACACAGCTCACACGTCCTCAGAGCAGAGGTGGATGAAACACTGACGCCACCGATGTCAAGGATCAGATCTGTTTGCACCATTAAAGCTGCTTGTTTTTCCAGTAAAAAGATTCAGATTTTCATCTTTACCTTCTGATGCCAGAAGATCAAATCTAGTCAGCTGCTAAATATCTGAATTTCAGCTACAAACCAGCTCAGATACATCAGGTCCTGAAGGTGTCGGTCAGACAAAATAAATAAACAGTAAATTCAAAGTGTGACTGTAAAAAACTGTTTTTAGTCTCTTTCCACTTATCTTTGAATATTTAAAATTTGTTTTGTTGTAGTTTTCAGTCTCTTTGTTGGTTTTTGTGTCACGTTGTGCTGCGTTTGCATTTCTGTCTGGTTCTTCTGGTTCTTCTGTGATGTGGTGTGTTTTTATCTCTTTCATCGTTTATCTCATTTAAAGTTTTCATCTTCCTCTAGAAAACAAAAAAGTTGCTTTTGTTTTGATAAAAAATACTTTGCTTGTTTTCACTATGTGAGAAAATATGTTGATGATTATCATCACAGATGAAGACAAACAGTGAGTGTGACGCTCTGATTATAATCCTGCAGCACCATCTGGAGACTGATTCAAAAATAACATGCAGATCGTTTTCCTCAACATAAAGATGTTACACCAATAAAATAAATGTTCCTGCACATTAATAAAAAGTCCTTTTAAAAAAAAAAAAGATCATTTGTAAAGCACCACTTTCCTCTTCCATTAATTCTCCCTGTCCCTCAGATCTATCTGGTGTTTCACATGGACCTAAACCTTCAGTTGGGAACCGGATCAGCAGTTTAAAAACTAGCTTCATCTCAACCAGACAAAAAAGAAACAATTACTTTTCATACTTTAAAGTACCTCCAGCTGATTGTACTGTGTCAGTATGTTCATGTTTTTAGTTCAGTCCTAAAGGGTCCAGATGTTTGGTTCCACCAAACAGGAAAACTCTGTGTGTGAAACGTCTTTGCCACAGCTTCACAAACCTGCTGTAAAGTGTGGAAAATAGCAGAGAAATAAAAAATGTAAAACCTGATTTGTGATATGAAAATGTACTAAAAAAGTACAGAAATAATAATAAAAATAGAAGCAGACAAACTGATTGATTTTGTGACGTGATGGTTAAAAACCTCCACGTTCGCAGTGTCCGTCCACGTCACGACGCCTCTGCTCCTCTGGATAAATGACCTTCAGCTCGACGTCAGGAAGACGCAGCAGTGACGTCACGTTTGTTTACCTGCTGCCCTGTGACGCGTGTGGCCGGAGCCACGTGGATGTTACATAACAACTTCTCAGAAAATGTCTTTATGACTTACATGGTGTTTTATTAAAAACATCAGATAAACCATCTGGAAGGAAAAACAGCTGAGGACAATCTGGAGTCAGACCATTTGTTTGGTGTCCAGACAAACATCAGTTTCACACTTTATGAATCTGTTGACTGCTCTAACCACCGACACACTCTTCTTCTACCACAGTCACTTATAAAGTGTTTGTGTTTCTATGCAGACGCTTTAGTTTCTGACCTGCAGCTTTGACGCTGCTGTAGATGCTTGGTGAAGCAGGAAAACCTGGTCACTGTTGCTAGTGAATTATGTTATTCAAAGCTCCTGTTTGCTTCACTGGAGTCCACCTGAGACAAATTAAACTGATGGACACTGTGTTTATAGAAAGTCCCACACTTTACACTGTGTGTCAGACAGAAACTCTCTGCAGGACCTCTAACTGGACGATCCATTTCTAAGTGGTTCCCAGGTGAACAGGGTCTGATGGTGGAGGACTGGAACCACCAGGACTTTAGTTAAAGGAGCCCAAAGATTCAGACGTCCTCTGCAGAGACAGGAGAAGCTGGCAGGAGGACGAACACACCATCTGACTGGAAGGACCCTGGAAGCCTGAGGCCTTCAGGACCAGTCTGTCCTTCACTGGACAGACACTTCCTGTTTCCCTCCAGGTGTGAGACCTACCTGAGACACTATTAAATTATTGTTACTGTGTAAAACCTGTTTCTGCAGTTGTCTCTTTATTAGGGACACCTCATGTTGTTGTGAACAGGAACAGGTGAAGGTTGATGTTTATTACGTGACTGTGCGCGTGTTCCTGTGGCAGCAGGTGCAGTCTGGGAACATTGCGCTCACCCTGTTGTCACCACCACGTCGTCCTCTGCAGGGGGCGGGAATCCCTACTCTATACAAGCTGCCCCGCACCGGGGCTCCCGCGGACTCCTGACCGGCCTCAGCAGACACAGGCCGCCTGGCTGCAGGGGCAGAAATGTCCCGCTCACCTCTCCAGCCGGACACCGGAGGAGAGTCCATGGGGAACGGCCTGCAGGACGAGGAGGACGACGAGGGGGATCTGGACGACGAGGTGGACGCTTCTCATCTGGAGAGGTTTATGAGAGACAGGAGGAGAGCCCAGTCCCTGCCCGCTTACCCGGCCTCGCTTCTGGACGACGCTTCAGCGAACAGCGAGAGGAAGCGAGTCAAGTTCGCCGACTCCATGGGGCTGAACTTGGCAAGTGTCAAGCACTTCAGCTCCCTGGAGGAACCGCAGATCCCGAGCAAAGTCCTGTCCAGGCATAAGAGTTTCCCCCCGCAGCAGCAGGACTTAATCACCGACCTGTGCCAGACTTTCAAGTCCAGCCTGGACACGGACCGACTGTTCGCCTGCTTCCCGGAGCCCCGAGACACGGAGCGCAGGGTGCAGCAGCTCCGCGTCTGCCTGGAGAAGGTCACCATCACGCAGTTTGACGTGCGGGGGCAGATCCGGATCTTCACCGACTGCACTGCGAAAGAGGTCGGCGTGAGGTACACCTTCAACGACTGGCTCTCCTACGTGGACGCGCAGGCTCTGCCCGCGGCCGTGGATGCGCCGGGGATTGTGGGAGAGCGGTTCAGCTTCACCGTGTACACGCCGCCTTTCATGGACCCTAGCTCCGCCGTGAACTTCGCTGTTTACCTGAAGAGCGAGGACGGGGAGTTCTGGGACAACAACCAGGGGCAGAACTACACCCTGAGGTACCACTGCATGCCCAGCAGCACCCCCTTCGTCAGCGCAGCTTTCCATGCCACCTGATGTTTGTGCGTCGTGCGTAAAAGCTCTCCATCCGTGCGTAAAAAGCTCTTCCTTCGCTGCAACAGTTACTTTTCTATGCAGCGATAAATAAACACATCACCTGTGCTGAGTGCGGAGTCTCTCTGAGAGCAGGGAACGTTTGTCACTGTTAGAAAGTTCCAGTGTTCAGAAGGAGAAACCACACGAATACACGAAACCGCTTCTCTTGGAGTTAAAAGATCATTTAGTGCCTTTCTCAGCTGAATCTGACAGTCTCCCCTCAAACCTCTGAGCTGACGCTCGGAGATTATTTCTGAAGGACAGTAACACAACTCAGAGACTTTGTGGATCCTCCCTGAACAGAGAAACACAGGACTGAGCTTTGGCTTTGAATTGTGCATGAATTGTTAGTGTGAATGGTCTTGTTGATGTTTTGGACATTGGTGAATATTCATTACAACCAATAACACTGTCTATCTGTGTCACTGCTGCTCTAGGAGCCGTTCACTTAAAATAAAAGACTGTTCTGTAACATCCTTGGTGTAGTCATTTACAAAGTGGTTTCATGTGTGCTGAACATTAAAGCAGCTATTATTTATGAGCTGTTAGAATTTTATAACCTTTTATTAAATCACTCTGTGGTTTAGTAAAACATGAATTAAAAAGTAAAAGCTTTGCTGGAACATCACTGTTTCTGTGTATCGAAGGCCAGAAAGCTCATGACTCGGCTCCTTTTCTCTGCCTTTGGTGTTTAATATCAGTTTTAGGTTTTATTTAGCCAGAACATCAGCTCCAGATGTGCGGTCCAGATGTTCCACAACCTCATAAATTAGGCTTCATGTTCAGTTTGGTTAACGAACAGATTCTGTTTTTGGATCTTTATCAGATAGTCTTAGAAAACATATTCAGACATTTTACTTAAGTCCCAAAAAAGTACCACAAACAGTACACGTACAATTACTGCATTTCAAATCCTACTTAATTAAAAGCACAGTACAGTAAAGCAGTACAATGTCCTGTGACTGGTTTATTATTATACATCCACTTGTTCACTTGTTCATTCTTTCTTTTCTAATCTTGAGTATAAAGAATCTTCCAGTAAAGAAGAAGTACTAGTAAGTAGTAAATGTACTTACTTTCCACTAAAGGAAATAAAATAAAACTTATAGTCGCAGTAACAGAAACATGAAATGTGTCTGTTCCCCAACGACCTTACTGCTCCTGTGTGGTCAAATTATACAAAAATCTATTTTTTACTTTGTGACAAAACTTTTATTTAAAAACTTGTGTTGATCATTAATTGTTTTTACGTTAGCATGTTTCTAATTTTAACAGCAAAGCAAATGCTAACATGCTAAAGCTAATGGCTTGAACAAACGTCGCCATCACTGTAGCAGCTGAAACTTCTATTACTGAACTAACACATTTAGAGTAGAAACTGATTAAGGCTTGAACAATATGTTTAGTTTTGGGCAAAAGTTGCAGATTTAAGCTAAATTGTCGCAAACTGAGCAGTTTCTGCTCACATTTACGGACGTGACATCATTCAGGCCTCTGCTTCCACAGCACTGAGTCTGAGTCTTACACCAGCGTCTAAGTTCAGAAGTCCGATGCCGAAATAGTCCTGTTGACAAACGTGACCACATCTGTTTGATCTGTCAACATTGACAGAGAGGGTCAAAGAGATGAAGCAATGTTTCAAGCCTATAGTTCCAACCAAACACAGTGGAACAGCAAAGTCAGTTTTACTGAGCTCACAAGACATTTGGGTTTGAGATTGAAAGATGGACATTATTTAATGCTAAGTACATCTTCATATGTTAAACAACACAGTCAAGAGCCCAAATCTCACTGAGCAAAAGTTTAGGAAAAGATCATTAAAGCCAGTAAAATATTTAGTTTGTAATAACTGCAAATCACTGACATCAACAGGCTTCTGTTGCTGCCATGTTCAGTTGTTTGAGGTTTTCTTCACAGCTCTGACAATCTTTTCTAGTCGGGCTCAGTTCACCAGTACTTTGTTTCTTTTCAGAACACGTTGTTGTCTACGTCCAGTGTTTGTCAGTGTTTTGTTTCTTCCACACATTTAAAATGTCCTGATTTTCTCTTTGGTTTTCATGTTTATTTATCCCTTTTTAAAAACGAATGTAGTCCAAAACTTTTCATGGCCTAAAATTTGGGTGATCTCATACAAAGCTGTGGGATCAAGTTGTAACATAAACGGCAGCTTTACATCCATGACTTCCATAGATGGAAGCTACCAAGCTACCTCCCTTTAGAATCCACCTGATCCCTGCTCGCTCCTGCTCTGCACAGCTTCCATGCTCTGGTTTGGCGACACAGCAGTCAGCACTGTTTCTTCTCACTACAATCTTTAATTCATCTTAGTAATCAAACACATATCATTGAAATTAAGCATCAGCCAAAAACTTAAATGAATATCTCTGTACTGCTGCAAAGCCGACTGAGTCTGAGTCACAGGAGGCTTCTCCACAATAAGATATGTTTTGGGGCATATTTGTACTAAAAAAACAAATAGCTTTAACAAAACTTTACAACAAAGCACCAACAAGTCCTCCGGCTTCAACACGCATGTAGTTCATCTGTCCCAACTCTCTCCTAAGACTAGACTGGTTGTTTGTTGTAGTGCTCTCATGTACAGAGGTTTGGTGAAAATGCGCTAAAATGGCGGTGTGGTCTCATACATTGTCACCAAAGAGGCTGGTGTAACACTTATTTTCACCCTAAAGGGACAAAAAGTCCAGAAAACAATTAGGATTAGGGATTAGGCACAAAGATGGCAGGGTTTGGTTTAGGTACTAAATAAACAAGGTCAGGCAGATAAAAATATCACTTTTTAACTTCAATAGAAAGTTGTTATGTGTTGGACTTGTTCTCCTGTGTGAAAGTCATATGTTTTGTTGTGCCAAATCTGACAGTATAAATAGTTGGTGACCGTGTGATGCAGTGACACTTCGTCAAAAGGTAAAACATATTGATTCAGTTACAAATGGTCTAAAACTTTGTTCACAGTCTCTAAAGTATCATAAGAAAACCTGATCTGTACCTAAACTCAACCAACACTTTACCACAGCAGTTTTCAACAGTAATAGTGAAAAATCTCATGTCACCAGAGCTAATTCACTTTATGGTCGTTTAGACTGGAGGACCTGCAAGACTAAATCCTTTGGCACTGTATCAGTCTGTTCCTGCTGCCTGCATGGCTGGTTTGGTTTCCTGGTTCAGGAGCCAATGGTAGAGAAGGAAAGGCCATCATGAGTAAACTGGACTGATTTAAGTGGCTTTAACTGTGACCTCTCTTCTCTTTCTCCCAGGCCTTCCCCAGTTTGTTTAGGGTTTGGTTTGTTTTCATTGCACATTACATTTCATAACACTTTGCAATCGTTACTGAGACACATGTTTAACATAATTTCCTCTAGTTAATAATAAATTAAATTTGATCTTTTTTCCTTTGTGACTCCCTTTTTTTGTCTCTGACTTTGAGCCAGGTTGTGGAAGAAGGTCTCAGAATAACTGTGACCTTTGCCTTGGACCCGACCCTGTCTAGCCCCTGAAGGTATTCGTAAGTCTGTTGACGTGTTACCTGAACTGTCGCCTTGGTTTTAGATTGTGGAACGGCCTTTTGCTTTGATTACCCTGTTTTCTCTGACTTCAGACCTCTGACCTGATCACTCTCTGCTCTGTTTTGGACCTCAGATCTGCTCTCTGTGGAAAACCCTCGTGCCATAGCCCGTACTCACCTCTGGGACACCATCGTCTTAAGAACTCTGCTTTTTGTCCTCCCTGCTGTCTTCCCATCCCAGTTCTCCTCCTGCTACCTGTCACCCGTACATACCTGCCGATCTCTTCAAGTCTAATACCTTCAGTTCTGTCTAGTTTCTTCAGACCAACCCATACTTACCTGAACCCTGCTTTATTTATACATATATATTAACTCATCTCTCTCCAGTCCTGACCCTGCTCCAGTTCCTCTCCCTCAACCAACTACCTCACATTTATTAATGAATATCTTTCAACCCAGCTTCACCTGTCCGTCTCATCTTTGAGTCCATTCAGAAACAAATCTTACAGTTGCTCACATGGACGTAAGAAGCAGCATTTTGCCTCGCGTATGTTTCATTTTTGGGTTTTTCATGGAAACCCAATGTTTAATCCAGGTGTGGCTATTTTGTTACGGAGTACGGTAACGTATTTTTGTCTGCTTGCTGGGTTAAATGAGTGGATGATCATACATTGGACAGGTCTTGAGGGGTAGCAGATGTAGCAGGATGCATGAGAAGTTTAAACTCTTAAAAGCCTGATTAGGCTCCATAAGATCCAGGTGTAGCTTGTTGTGTCTCCCCTATGTTAAGGTGTCATAGGATTTTAAGGTTATTCTCAAATCTTGTAATATAGCTGTTTGTTGTGTATGTTAATGTCCTGGACCTGGACAATTCAGACTGAACATTCTGTTTCCTGATTACTACCTGATCAATTTCCAGTGTTTGGATAATCAGGTATTTGTATTGTGTCTTGCATTCTATCAACTCTTCTCCTGCAAAGGGTGACAAAGATCCAGCTTGGTGTGCAGTCTAGACGAACTCTGTACTGAGTTACCAGGTAAAACCTGTTTACTCCTCAGACATTTGTTCCAGTCTAGATTGTTTTTTTCTTTCTTCTGTTTGCCTGAGCTTTTTTGCTTTGTTTTAATGTCTTATATTTTATTGTATCACAACCCACCACCGGTTTTTGGTGGGTGGGGCATAGCTGAGGAAAAAGTTCCTGAACCCATCCACTAACAGTGGATGTCTGAAAAATAGTTTTATTTGAATATGTACGGGAATTGGCTTTTTCATTCCATAAAGCTGGAATGTTATGTTGCATGACTTTGGTTGTGCTCTAAAAAACTGAATTGTACCGAACATAGTATGAAATGATACGTAACAAATAACAGATTTCATAAGGCCTCGAAGCTTAAGTTAGGTTGATTTGAGCCAACAAGCACTGTAGGAAAACCATCTGAAAGCAGCATGCACCTGAGTAAACTGGGCCTCACGTTTGCCAGATTTAACATCAAACCACATATTTGACTCTATTACACCAACATCTTTTCTCACCACCAGGGATCTCGTCCACGGCCGTTGTTGTGAATGTAGGCCATTACTCTGCAGAAACTCCTCAGTGTGTGATGAAACAACAATCACTGATTGAGCAACGTGATCTCCTACACCTGCGTCTGTGTGTAAGTGGGTCAGCATGCTCGTCCTTAAACCAACAGATGGCTCTATTAATAGCGGCCGCTGGTATCTGGTGGGTCGGCCACCTCCTTCACCTTCACCCTCCACCAGCACACACCAAACATACCTCTGAGCTCACCCCACCTGCTGCTACATCCAGTCACGCTGTTTGTATGTGGAGTTCTTTTTTCTCTTTGTTGGGTTTTTGTTCATTAAAATCAATCTACACTGTTGTTTTATAATCTCTGTATATTTCATTACACATTTATATGTTGTTTGTTCATTTCAGTTACAGTAGAAGTTACTGTGCAGATATAGTATACTGAGGTATACTTCCTAGTGCAGAAGACCTGAAGATCTGCAGTGAAGACAAATCCTTAGAACAGTTCCAGCAGAGATAATACAGTTCAGTTCCAGGTCTATTTGATCGTGTCTTCTTCCTCTGCACATGTATCTTCTGTGGCGCTCCGCACAGATCAAGTTTAGGCCCCGTTTTATTCTCAATGCATCATCTTCTACTGAGCTCTACATCCACGGTCTCTGTTAGTCTGAGGAGGCCCAGAATACAGATGATGGATGTTGCCTCAAATGAAATTCCCAGAAGTAAAAAAAGCTTCCAGAGACAATCCCAGGACTCTCACCTTCTTCCTGTCTGTTTCTCCTGATTTGTGTATGATGTGCTTGTATGTGTTATTGTAGTCTATCTCCTTCTCAGGTTTTCATACTGAGGTCATCATGTGACTCTGGTGTCATGTAGAAGCTGCTGAACGTCCATCATGCTTGTCTTCATGTATGTTTACAATTTATGCCATTCATCATATAAATCTCTGTTGTTGCTCTGTGTTGTACACACATGATTTGAACATGATGATACCTCCATTCTTTTTCTCCTGTTAAAAAATGTTCCTTACTCCGTTTGAAGATCTAAGGCAGAGGATGTCCTCGTTAACCTGATGAGGCAAATATGTGATTAAACAAAAACTAAACACAACTTTACAGGATTATTGTCAATTCATTCTTTACTGTTTGGTACTGAAATTGGAGGTAGCACCTAGTACCAGGTATTGTTTTTGGTATCGCCTCCACTGAGGTTCCAACAAGCTGAGGTGATACTAAAACACTGCAAACTGACTGTAAGTGTTACTAGAACAACCACAGTCGTCTGAACGCTGAAGTATATATTTACAAACGCTCCTGTCTTTATTGTATTTATGCAGCTCTCTGATGTCTTCCTGTACTTGTGGTCGAAGGGAAAATAATCTGACCTTGCTGCCAACAGATTCTCTTATATTTACACACAGAATCACGGCAGCTCAGTAAACTTTCACCCACTAGTGGAGCTTTTTCTCTGACCTGTCGAGCTGAGAGAGAAGCGGAGGTCCCTCCTGACACACGTCGTGTAGATGAACCTGCAAACACGACCTCAGCCTTGCACCTGGATAACAAACACACAACAGCTCAGGTCATGTGTGGACCCAACGGAAAGAATCACCCGACTGGAGAGGAGACCCTGACCTACAGTCTGAGTCAGTGATGCAGAAAAATGTGAACATCGGGATTATTTTTCTTTCTCACTTAAAAGAAGAACAGAACAGAAATGACAGACTGATGGAGGAAAACTAAAATAATAATTTTCCAGAGGTACTAAGTCTGAAGTAGCTTTTGCAGAAGATGCATCTGAAAAAAAGATAATAAGTGAAATTTGCTGTTGATTGTCTTGATTACACATTTAGCATTGCTCTTCTCTGTCTCTGTGCCTCAGCTCTCATGTTGTCTGTTTGGTTCTGATCTTTTTACCTGTTGTGTCACTAAAACTTTAATCAACATCAACATGTTGTAGTGGAAGCAGAAGTTCACAATAAAGGAACAAGAAGCAAACGTTCACATATCATAACTGTATCAGATGTTTTCTGCATTAATAATCACATGAAACTTATTACAGTGTCTAATTTATTATGAATGAATGGAGACTTCTTCACCCCTAATAAACAGACGACATGTGGTCACATGACTTTTTGGTCTGCAGTGTTGCCACTTCAGTTACGTTTTAAACTACATTTTCCTTTAATTTAGCAAAAATCTAAGTGAACTGGTGACTTTCTGTCCACGAGCAGAGTGAACGTTCTCTCCTGTGCGTCACATCAACATATGATCAAAATAACAATTACTGGTTAAATGGTAAATGATAATTAGCAGTGAGCAGGAACAGAACTCAGTGGGTCACTGTGCAGTAACAGACCTGTCACTACATGTTCACAGTTTCCTGATTACTCATCTGCAGAAGCAGAAAAGATGTTACGGGTTAAAAAGCGTTCAGGAAGAATATTTAACTGCTCATCTAGAAACAGGACAAAGACGTCAATACCCAGAAATCCTGTGAGGTAAAGCTTCAGTCACATTTGGGTGTGATGAGACTGAATTTTCAGTCTTTCAATACAGAAAACATTTGACCAGAAACAACTATAGTGTCTAAAAACTTAAACACTTTACACTGGAAACAGTCTGGGACAAACGCCACACTCCTCCGTCTGTGAGAACGTGTTCAAACATGCGTCTGAAGATAATATGAGATAATGACATCGAGTCTTTTCGTTTAAAGTTCCCTCTTCGTGTTTCCATGTTAATCTGCAGTGGAAGTTTGGAGAGTTTGTACTGTGAATAATCTGAAACACTGACGCCTCATGTTGATTTCAGATTATAACACGTCTTTGCACAGATGGAGGACTGTGGTTTCCGTCTGCTGTCACTTAAAGAAGCATCCTGTGGAGGAGGAGACAGACTTGACAACTTAATCTCTTCTGCTTTAATCCCACTTTATTTAGATTAAACCTTTTCCAATCACAGAATATTGACAGTGTTTGTCTCTGATCCTACTTCTCATCAGTTTATGGTTCAGCAGAAAGAACAGATCAGGGAGGCTCCAGTCAGTTCAGCTCATTCACTCCGAGTTACACTTTCATTGTGCGTTTGTTAAAGCCAAACCATCAGGACTCTGCCGAGCAGGTGACAGGTGTGTGTGACCTTCAGCTAGAAGACACCAGAAAAGTTGTAAATAAAATCACAGATTGTTGGACAATAGTTTTTGAAGGACACCTGAACATTTACACATGTGAAAGCTTCCTACCAGCTACTAAACGTAGCGGTAAGGTCACTTCCTTATTTCATTTCTAAAGACGTTAAATCCACATAATATGTCTCAACTGGAAAAACCCAACACACACACACACACACACACACCAAGGTGAATAAACTAGTAACAAACTTATTAAACATGTAAACTTTCACATTTTGGCCAAATATTAATAAATCTGTTAAGTGATTCGCTGTTTTGAAGTAAAAATCTAAAGGTTTCCATGATGGTAAAACACGTCTCTGGGTGAAGAGCTGACACTGGACAAGATCATTAATTGGTAAATTAATTAAATTAATGAGTTTACTTTAGGTGGATGGAACAGAAAAAAAGCTGAAAACAAACAAACAAACAAACATCTGACTGGTGCTTCCCTGAAATCGACAATTTAAAAGTCTAAACTTCAAACAAACTTCACAGCTTCACACTGTTCTCCCACAATGCACTGGGGTCACACAGGAAGCAGGATGTTTCGCTCCCGTCGCTGATGTCACATCCTGTTTGCTGGGCCACTCCTCGGCCTGCAGCAGCTGCTACTCCACCACGATCCTCTGGGTCTGGTACATGTTACCTATAGAGACCTGCAGAGACAGAACCAGGAGCAGAACCCGTTACTCTAGCAGGAAGCCTCTGAAACGGTTTCATCACTTTTACTGATGAAGATGAAGCTGAAAAATTTTTTAGTTTATACAAAATAATGTGTGTATGTGTAAATTAAGTTACAAGTACAGGTTATACATTTATTTCAAGATATTTTTAAGTTTTAAAGATGTAAACTACAACTACTCGTCACGTTTCATCGACTGGACTCTAGGTTTGACATGTTGTCCACCATCGCTCTGTGTTTAATCACTTTAGACGTATGGTGTTCTTCTCTTTCTCATATCTGAACCTTTTGATGCGATTCCAGCTTTTTTAGAACAATAAAAACATTTTGTTTGCACATTACATCTTCATGTGTGTGTGTCTAAATCATTTTAAGTCAGAACCAAAATGGTCCAACACGTGCCTCAGACCGGTTCTCCTGCCATTGCCTGATTTCTGCAGACTCACTCTGCCTCACTACTTCCTGCTCCGCAGCCAACAGAAGTCCTGAGGAGAGTGTGACGAGTGTGTGGAGTCAATATTTGAACTCATCTGTTGTCAAATAAAATATCCAATTATGGCAGAGCTTGATACAGCTGCACTGTGTGTGTGTGTGTGTGTGTGTGTGTGTGTGTGTGTGTGTGTGTGTGTGTTGTAAACTTACTTCAGTATGTTTTTGAAATGAATTAAGGCGGAATGGCTTAAATTAACATGCTGTGTATGCATGTACCTGT
>OMLM01015664.1:1826-17748 GCA_900302695.1 Helostoma temminkii | reverse complement strand
ACGAACATAGGTGGTTATTGGTCATAGTTGTAGGTGGAAGGTCATAAACTCTGTGGACTATCCCAGTGACACATGAAAACACCTGTTCAACAAGAAAAAATGATATTATCAACTGCTTTGTCTGCCTTCTCTGTGACTGTTCTTGAGGTAAAGAAGATTTACTCAATCTACAGAGATATATCACCAACCACTACACAAAACATTTAGTTTAAGCACTTGAAAATCAACTGTTTTATATCCAAAAAACTCACATTAGTGCTCTTGTAAAGTAAATCACAAAACTACTTCAGCGTTCTAGTTGTGACATCTACTGTCTATAAACACAGTGGTTCAGAAAATAGTTGGATGGATGGTTCTGTATCGGCCTCACCTTCACTTTCTTTTCCCTCTAAGGAACAATAAAACTGTATGTTTTTCTTGATAGAGGAGAGTTCAAACAATCAGACAAGGATTTATTTTTTCTTTTTCACATAAAAATAAAAACTAAAAACTGAATTAAAGCTCAACACAAGTGAACAAGAGCTTTCACAATGTAAAAGTAGTAAAAGTTTACTGGCGACAAATGTTCCTAAATGAAAACAAACACATTTACAGAGATATAAACAGATATGATAAATCCATAATAAGATGACATCAGTCAGTAATACTGACAATGTCTCTGCATTGCCTCAGTGGCACAGTTGGGTTTGGTCTCTTCACCTCCTCCCTCTCTGTATCTTATATAACACACTGTATGGATCCGCACACAGGGGAGGAATCCTGGAGCCAGAGAGCACCAAACAAAGCATTATCACAAGAAGTGTGTGTATGATATGGATTTTTCCACATGCTTGTAGTATTGCAGCACGAAGGTAACACAGTACATATTCATCCTAAAAAGGTTTAATCCATGAGTGGATGTGGGCGAAAGGCAGAGAAGAAATAACAAACACTCAAAGCTACAAACTCATCTGCTATTTTAAACCACACTGATGAGTTTAGCTGCAGATCACACCATCAAAACCCAACACTCATCACTGATCATCCATTTCATTTCTTGACGCTCACATTAGCAACATACTCAGCAGGAATATGCAAAAACAATAGATCATCTAAGATTTTAGCCAAGCTAGCAGCATGATTCTGTAGGGTTGGGTTGCTTCACATTTGGGCCAAACAATACAGCCAATTATCAAATCCTTACGGCAGAACGTTCATCTCGTATTAGGTGAACCGGTAGATGAAGATGGAGGAACATCAGTGGTGTGGAGATATTTTAAGATAAGTGTTAGCATAACACACAGTACAATGAGTTTACTAATGCCAGCAGCAGCAACCACCACTGTATCAAACACTGGAGAAGTCAGAGAACATGAGAAACAACCTGCTGTTCAAATAACAAGAGCCCTTACTCAGTATAACACACCAAGGACGATGCTTAGCCTGCTTGTGTTGTTTACACCGTTCACTGTCAGTTCATGAGGGTCTGCTGGTGCAGAGAAGTGTTGCTGATGTGTTTGGAATCGGGAGCAAAATAGTCGGAAATTTAAACATTGCGTCTTAGCCTCCTCCCTCCTGGAAGACATTCATTAACATTGATGCTTGTTTACTTGTTGAGTTTTAGAATTATATGGGGATGTGAGCAAAAGTCTCCTGTCAGAAAGCAAAAACATCTGATTACAGTGTTTGAAGTTACTGCACTTTTCCAATAACTGCGGTTTTTATAATAAAAATGCTGCAACTGTAATATTATAAAGTATTCATATCAGTACTCGGTATCGGCAAGTACTCAAATGTAAGTACATGCTTCTGAGAAGTGTCGTGTCCGATGGAAACACAACCATTGTCTAAAGTGATAGCAATCAACTCCGGCGACCAGAAACAGAATATGTTGCATCTGTGAGAGAAGGGTTAGAGCTGCTGCTGATCATCTGGCAGATGGCGAAACAAGTTGGTTGTCCTCTGGGCAACGTCTGTATTTTTAAAGCTGAACCACCTCCATGCTAGTGAGGTCGATCCACGCTGAGGTATCAAATCTAACAATATAGGTTGTGAGGCTGGTGGACTCTGTTTAGTCTCCTGGTGTTGTTTGTTTGCTCATTCTTAACTTAGGGCATGTTGGTTTCGCCACAAGCAAACCATGACGCTGCATGCTATGAATGCACATGTGCAACTGTGTGACAGTTTTGTTTATTGTTTGTTTGTTATTTGTCTGCGCGAGTGACATTCTCGATAATGTTGTTTCATGACAGCAATAGAACAAAATCTGCAAAGAACAGAGATGTGATTCTCAGGTCCTCAGACCAGACACCTGCCTAACTTTTAGATCCAGTCCAGAAATCACAAACAGGATTGGTGTGGTACAGTATTTAACTACTTGCTGAGAACACATCTCTCACTGCTGTACATGGATAGGGTGTCTCCTAACATTGGCCTCGCAGTATCTCCCAAGAGATCCAAAAAACAAATGTAGGTATTGTGGGTAAATTCACAGATGCAGAACATCAGATAAACATCAGCATATTTGTGTTAAGCAAAGTTTCATGATCACTCGCTGCTGCGTTTTACAATCTACACCAGTGGAGCCCTACAAGGACGGGAGGTAAGTAGATTTCTTTGTTGTATGCATCCTTACTCTTAGTTGGTTACATGTACTGAACGTGGTTGTTCATGTGCTTTAGTATGCTTGATTATGTTTACATATGAAATTAAATACTTGCACAGTCATACTACATGCAAAGCATAAAAAGTCAAATCAAACTTTCTTTAATCTAATCTTTATTTTCTGTATTCAGACTCAAATGTATTTTATTTTATTTATTATTACCAAAGGCTTCTCCTGCTCTTAGATGTCAACATAAATTTGATCATTAGTGTTTGTTTGCTAAATGTAAAATGTATTAGTGTTTGTATAAAGAGCCACTGTGTGACTAGATTCTCCTACACACTCCTCCCACTGCTGCCCACTCTGTGTGATACATTTACAAACCTGCGCTGACTCATACATCCCAGTGTTATAACACACACGCTCACATACTTCGTCCAGTTTGTGTGTTCAAAGGTATTAAGAGAAAAAGTCGAGACACTGACAATCCTCCGCTGGGATTGGCTGAGAGGCTGCTGGTGCATTATGGGAACAAAGTGACCAACAGTGAGGTGATTAGCCCTGAGTTGCCACATTAATGAGGGTGTGTGTGTGTGTGTGACAGGTGGTCAGTCAGTAAACAGGTGTTCATCTGCATACTAGTCAACCTGGTTAACCTGAGGGACAGTCTGCAGTGTGTGTGTGTGTGTGTGTGTGTGTGTGTGTCACCTGTCTCTGTATCAGTGCCAGCGACTGCTGTCCCTCCTCTATTAGTCGCTCCACAGCCTTGGGATCTTCTATTTTCCTGTTGGCCCTGAAGGCATCACGCACTCGCCGCAGTGCATATGTCCTGCAACACACACACACACACTCAACATATTTACCATGGAAAAAGCAATACCAAGCAGACAAGATAATAAAAACAACTTGTGTGCAGCGGAGGCACAAAAACCCTCTGAGGGATTTATGAAAGTAAACAGCCAAACAAGTTTAAACACAAAAACCTGAGCAACACCAGGGTGGGACGGCAAAAATATGAACAAGAACAGGAAATAAGACAAATTAGTGTAGATGAAATCAAAACAAACCTCAAGGCTGAAGAAAAAAAATGAGCTGAGGTGGATTCAAACTGCAACAAGTCGAACTACTGACATGTCTGCTGGTTTCAGGTGCATGTGTTGATTGAATGAAAAACACCTCTGTATTTAACCGTTTCAGCTAATAATTATATGAATTAGTGACTAACTGTACACATTGATTATTTTTTTGATTAATAAAGTATTTGGTCCGATATTTATTATAACCAACGATTCAGTTAAAAATCATGGAAAACCAAGGTAACTGGACATAAAAGACATTTTCTTCACAACAAAACAAACTGTTAATTATTAAAATTGTTAGATTTGCAGGAAAGATGCCTCCACTAAGAAAAATATCCAAACAGCTCTGATCCTTCCAACATGATTAATTAATGCCAATCAACAGAAGATTTATTCACAGCTGACGTGATAATGAACAAATCGTACGACTCATTTCTCAAGGAAAGAAAAAAAAACACTCTAATTTGGAGGATTTGCTTCGTCTTCAGCGAGAAGACATTTAGGTTTTGAGCTGCTGGCTGACATTTTCTATTTGTCTTCTAATTAAACGTGTCAGTTTGGAGACTGGGGAGCTGTGCAATGAGATTCAAGTTCAAGTTGACTTTCATTTACACAAACGACGCTGACGTGACATTATTGCAGAGAACCGGTCCTCATGGAGCTCAGTGAGGCAGAGCCAAGTGTGAATGACTGAATTCATCCAAGAGGATAAAAGACTGCTGTGTTTGTGGACCACCACTGCTAAGACAATGGCAGTGAACTCCCTCAGCGGAAAGCAGGGCCGTTGGGGCTGCACATTTAGTCTAATAACATTCACGAGCTGTGACTTAGATGAATGAAGACGTGGGTGAACATGTATGGCAGCAGTGCAAGTGGTCACCGGACCTTCTTGTGTGTTTAGCTTCTGTGTCGCTAAATTTAGCAGCTCTGCATAGCCCTTTGGCAACTTTATGTCAACATATACCACTAGCAACGTACGCAGTTTTTGGCCAGGGATGAATCAACTACTTTATGTGAGGTGAGACGCTAAAATTTGCCAATGAATGCCTCTCTGCAGGAGCTGTGTGAGTCAGTGAGTTTGTTTATATGCTCTTAGGTAACCAGATTACTCAGAGAAACCAGGTTTCTCAGAAAATCGGGGGAGAATCTTAGTGTTGGTTTCGGTTTTGGTTGGTCTTTAGGTGGACTTGATTTAAAGTGACGCATCATCATGGCTGTAATGATTCCCTCTTTCATTCTACCAACCACTCCTCTCAGCTGATAGTAGAGAGGTGTTGGCAGCCTTTACTATGCACATGCACTCTTGTAAAAAGACAAAGGTGTGTACCCGCCTGGGTAATCGACGTTCTCTGGGAGAAATCAGGTTTCTCTACTCCCCTACCCTTGATTATGGAAACCAGAATTCCTGTTTACATGTCAGTTAAGAGATCAGCTTAATGAAGAAAGCCAACCTTCCATCCTGACTCAGCCTGAAGTACACCCGAAAACAGTCGTGGTACAGCTGCTGCTCCTGAATGAGTCTAAAATCAGGATTTCATGGACCCACATCCTATTTTTTGCTGCAGCTCGTCTCCTCTTTATCAGCAGAATTACAGTCAGGGTTTTTCACTGATTTACAGACAAAAATATGACACTGCTCTTTAAAATAAACCAGTCACTACTACGTGCCAATCACTTCCTAAAGATCCAAGCACAGTAAGATTGTAAGGGGTATATGAGCTTAGCTATAATAGAGACTGATAAACACCCGAACACACAAGTTGTTTGGCAATATTTTACCTTTCAGTAGGGACGTTTTTCAGGGTGTAGTACTCGGGTACGATCAATAACGATTAAAATGTGAAACAAGAATTAATCGTTTTATCCCTCCTTCATACCTACGACACAGTCACATTTACAGAATTTGGTATGAACTTGGTTCTGGCATCCCAAGCAGCTTGTTTACTTTTGCCTACAAACCAGATTTATCTTAACCCAGCTGCTACGTGTTGATAATAAAGCAGTCTACTCTAGCATCACAGTAGTAATTACTTCCCACATGAATTTTGAAAAGAATATTGAAAAGTATAAAGTGAAGTTGAAGTTTCATTGAGAAGACAAAGCTTCACGGGCTTTGAACAGCACATACACAGTCTCAGTCAGACTCATATCGTACACACACTCCAACAGAAAGTGGACTACTCCAGTGTCTCTCACACACACTTTCCATCTCAGTGAACATTGGTTTATTGATCGATGCTCGCTCTGGCTGTTCTACAGCGATTGCTTTGTGTTTTCTGGTGAGAAGCTGCAGGAAATCAAATCAGTGCTGGTCAGAGGAACATAGCGTGGAGCCCCGCTGACCTCCAGCGCTGACCGCAGAACAGCTCGAGTGCTTCATGTCTTCAGTTTCACCCTGAGAGCTTTAAACAGAAAGTGCAGAAGTGAAACTTCAGTGAGAAGTATGTGTTAGTGTTTGAGAAACAGAAATTATGACGAATCACGTTGATATCAATCCAAATGGAGATTAAAGTCAGCGCTGATAATGTCATTATTGATTTATTCATCTATCAGTACAGTGAGTACGATAAACTACAAAGTATGAAGTAAATAAATGCTTTGTCTTTGTTTTCACTGAAACTTCGTGGGCCAACGAGGAGTCACTGGCGGCCAGGACGACTTATGGTGCTGGCCTCTGTGTTCATATTAGGAGGGGGGGGGCACTAATGCATATGATGCTGTAATTGGAACCATCATTAAAAGAGTGAATCCAAACATTAGAAATACTAATAAACTCTGTGTGCTTTGAGATAAGACTAAACCAATTAATTTAACTTTAAGCTAATTACTTTATGGAGCAAACGATGATCCCTTGCTTATTTTGGCTTTTTCACACTTGATTCTGGCTGCTGGTACCAAAAACACACACTTTTACAGTACATGCACGAACGTAACCAGATTACAGTCAGCTTTCTACATTAAGCTCATTTCTTAACTGTCATTCTGGTTTCCATAAGTCATAGGGGTAGGGGAGTAGAGAAACCTGATTTCTCCCAGAGAACGCAGATTACCCAGGCGTGTACATAACTTTGTCATTTTACAAGAGTGCATGTGCATAATAAAGGCTGCCAACACCTCTCTACTATCAGCTGAGAGGAGTGGTTGGTAGAATGAAAGGGGGAATCATTACACCTGCGTTGGTGTCTCACTTTAAATCAAGTCCACCTAAAGACCAACCAAAACTGAAACCAACACTAAGTTTCCTGCAGAAGTCTAAATACATGACTTTTGGTATTTGTTTAATTTGGTGTGTTTAGTGTAATATTTTTCCGTGATTCTCTGAGAAACCTGGTTTCAACAACCGACAATGACGTACATATAATGACGTAAGCAAGCTAATATGGATTGTGTTTTGACTCAGATGTGAAAAAGTGTGTGACAGGTGGTCATTCAGTAAACAGGTGTTCATCTGCATACTAGTCCGTTTAACCTGAAATCCTTCAAGTATTTTTACCTGAGGGAAGGTTCCTGGACTTTAGGTCCTGGAAAAAAAGGGGTACCAGAAACTTACTGTTGGGATTGCACCTTATTTTGAACTACATAAGCAGTTCATTTTCCTTTTTCTAAATCAGCAGCTGGTGTAAAACCTAAATGTGGGTTAAGAAACCTGCCAAACTGAGCCTCAGTCAGCTTAAACAGTGTTTCAGTTATATAGTTTCAGTTGCAGGCCTTGATGGCCAGAGTCCAGTGGATACAGTCCAGAATAATAAATGAGTTACATCAAAACAGACAAATTGGAAACACTGTCAGGACTTCCTGGAGTGAAAATGATTATTGCTTTAATTTCAGCTCTTATTCTTGATGGAGTCAGACTTCATTACTGCCGGAAGCTCCTCTGATGTGAGGAAACTACAACATCGACCTTGGAAAGTTACAGCACTGCCCAGCAAAGCCATTCATCTTCTCCGTCTGTCTTTGTGTCTCGAGTTCATTTAGGATTTAAGACAGAACCAATAAAAGGTCTGATGGATCAGATTTACATGCTGTGGTTAAATATGATGAGCATTACAAGGACATGATGGAGGAGTGACGAGGAAGCAGGTTTAGATTAGTCTGACTGTGGTAGGACTGCAGGGGATGGAGGAGAGGAGGGTCAGGAAGTTATAGGTAAAGGATGGCAGAGAAATAGAGGAAGTGAAGAAGGCTGGGAGAAGGAAGGAAGGGTAAAAGAACAAGATACTACTAAATATGAAACAAGGACATAGGATGAAATAATTAAGTGAAGAGGGAAGAATTTAGGAAAGATGAGGAGAAAAGGTAATAATGAATAAACTAAAGAAGGAGCAGGGAAAGGAAAAGAAACAAGTGCATTATAAAACATCCTGAAGAATCAATTGGAACTGATGGAGGTTAAACAACGAAGGATGAGACAAAGCAAAAATGAAGGTGAGCAGAAAACTGAGAAAGGAAAGTCTGAGGGGTCACGTGAAAAGCAATGCAGATGTACAGACATGAGGAAAGCCATGAAGGGAGAGAAAGAAGAAAAGCATAAAAAAGGAAGGAAGGAAATGAATGAGGTATGGAGGAAAGAAATGAGAAAACAAGTAAGGACAAAAACAGAGGAATAAACAAGGACAGAGAAAAGTAGTAGTACTTTTTAAATGTAAATCTGTGAACGTAGTGAATGTTGGAAGTGCTGAGAAAAAGGAGGGAGAGGAAGTAGAAAGCCTGATGTGAATTTCGACAAAGGAAAAATCAAGGTGAAGAAAGATGACGGGATGTGACGGATCACGGTGAGCAGCTGGAGGAGACGAACCAGTTTGTCATTCGAACGTCCGACTCCTTACTTTTTCTTAATTGTGGCTCAGCAGGTCCGAAGACGAGGCCTTCAAGGCCCCTCCGTCAAACTGATTCATGCAAACCCGTCGACTAATGGACTCAGCATAATGAGCCCTGTTGCTAATGAGCAAAACAAAAGACGGAGGGAGAAAAGAACAACAAAGAGATTAGAAAGTGGTGAAAATGATCAACGGGCTGCAGCAGCTCAGAGTCTCCACTGGACGCACGATGATGGACCGAGGGCAACGTCAGCAACATTATAAATCACAAGTTTTACAGTGTCAAAGTTTTTTAGATGAAAAAAATGTACAGTCATGAGCAAAAGCTTTTAGAGATCTATCATAGAACACCATCACGTCAGTGTCTCATTGGTTTCATTATGGGCCCAAAAATAAAGAACCATATCCAGAGACAAGAATAACAACAGATGGTGTGACCTCCACAGAGCCCGGAGCGTTTACTATCCTTCTGCTGCTGTAGGTGTCCCAGGAAAATCCTTAGATCGGTATCAGATCAGCTGACACGTAGCCAATCAAGATCAATCTCCAGTCAGGAAGTGAAATGTAAAGGTGGATAAATGACGGGTGGCACGTTTTCCAGTGTCCATATCTCAAACTGTAGCATTAACTCTCTGTGGTCAATGGACGCACCGACGCATCCAAATGGATTAACTGATTAAAGATAACGCAGCAGCCAGACGAAGCCCCGTTCAGCTCCACTTTCAACTTGTGTCGACAGTGCAGACTCTAAACTTTTAGAAAATGGGTCGATAGGTCACGTAAAATACGTAATAAATAACTATAAAAACTATAAAATATGACCACGAACATGCTAAAGTAAAAACAGGTTAGCCCCTCCCTCTGCCAGGCCGAGCAGGCAGCCTACACAGAGGCTACCTGCTCAGCAGAATTACGTCAGCAGCAGAGGAGGACAGACGAGCACTGAGCAATAATTACTAATTTCTATGTTTTAACTTATTAATAACAGTATTTATTAGACTGAATGTCTGTAGGTCCATGTACCTTATGAAGTGAGTATATTTAGAATTACAAATACAGTATAGTAGTTTTACTACATATTCATTTATACATCTTTTACTTTATAAATGAGACAGCCACTAAAAATCACTGCATACATACATATGCAGTAATTTACCAATTCAAAACAGAAAAACTACAAGTTATCAGCTGTGTCCTGCTGTTAAATAATCCAGTTTTAATGTGGATGTCACTGTTTGTTTCAGCATCAGACACTTTAAACCAACAAAGCCAATTTAAATTGACACAAAGAAACAAAGAGCAGTGATTGTTTTTTCTCTAAACGTGTGTGTGTGTGAGTGTGAGTTTGTCTCATCACTGAAACTTCAGAGGGAATTCTCTCGTATGATCTATTTGAGATGAGGAGAAGGTGATGAGAGAAGGAAAGACAAAGATGGATGAAAGAGAGATTTCCACAATCACTAATTCATCAGAAGCTTCGTCACATCGCCGTGAGTTGACAGGTTTTTAAGCCCTCAACACACACACACACACAACTGTGTCTGACTAAATCCACTGGGGACAGTTATTTTTAATACAGACAAAGAGACATAAAGCAGGACAGGATGAGACACACAGACACTTCTAACAGAGACAAAGTGAGAGGAAGAATTAAACTCTGCTCACACCAAAGACAAAAACACTGAGTCAGTTTATTTGTTGTTGTTCTGCAGAGAGATGACCTACTTCTGACACGCTGCTTCCTCCTCCTCCATCTCTTTCCTCACTTTCCCTCCACCTACTTGTCCGTTTCTAACTCACCTGGTGTTGTTGCCCTGCAGCGTTTCATTTCAAACTAAATGTGTGATAAAAAAAAACTAATGTAATTTAGTGAATAATAAGTTTATAAACTTTTTGTTAATGTGTTACAAGTTTTTCTCTAAAACCATCTTTGCTAACAGAGCAGGTCTCCGTCTGGCCACAGCTGTTTCAGACGCTATATATCTGAATTATTCATGACCACTGTGGATCCTGCTTCTCCTGCACAGTACAGCGATCTGCGAACCAGTGTCTGATCCAGAACGGGAAGCTGAACCAGATGCACGACTGAGGCAGGACATTTCCAAACAGCAGACTCACGTCTGAGTTTCCAGACAGATTAACAGTAGCTAGCTTAGCTTTAGCACAGATTGGATGTTAACCATAATGATATGTAAATGATAATTTGCAACCTAAAAATGTGTTTAGAAAAGTCATACGTTGTATTTTTATCACATATTCTTGTTTACATATAACATTTTCATTCATAAATTAGGTCATTATGCTCCATTGTTGATTTTTTTAATCAGAATATTTTATTGGGGGGTGGGCTGATGTGAAACGAACGAACAAACGAACTGGGAGATAAAAGCTGTGATATGATCCGACCAGTGACTTTTGTAATGCATTACACCCAAGTACAGATGTGCTAGAGGGCAAATGGAAAGTATGAACTGGCTCGACAACCACGTTGGAAACGAAACGCATTACATCCACGTCCGGTGGAAACGAGGGGTTCTGTACGAGGTATCAAATCTGTACGTTGCGAGGTTTGTGAGCTCTGTTTTGTCTCATGTCGGTGTTTGGGGCATGTTAGTTTAGCCACAAGTGGAGCACGGCACTGCACGCAATCAATGCATATGTGCATCTTGCGCATCCCTGGCACAGACGTATTCCCTTCACCGAGGAACAGAAAGAAACCATGCAACACCGTTGGTGTTCTTTCCTCATCCAGCTATAAACTCACCACAGGAGATAAGTTCGTACTCAGAGTTAAACATTTTCCACAAACGCCTAAATGAAAGACGTTTCATCAGACACCGATCAGAGTCTGAAGCTGCACTGCAGTAAGGGATAAACGCGTTAATCTGATTTCTGTGGTTGCAGTGTGGTCTACATCTCCAGCGACTTTCATTAAATGTATTCTACGCTGTTCCGACTCTGGTTTCATATCCATCTCATTCCCGTTACGTCCTTCAGGGCGCCCGCTCAGATTGTTTAATCCTTCTACATTTCTGTTCTCCAATAAATCCTCCCCACAGCTACATTTTTTGCATGTTGATTTCCCTCCTTTGCTTACAGAAGAGTTCACATCTCCTCTACAGCTGAAACAAGATTTCTACATTCAGAAAACCACCAAACTCCCTGGATTTGTGTTTAAAATGGATTTCTGTGTTTATGTTCCGTTTCCTGTTACTATCAGCTGCTGCACTGATCTCATTTTCCTGCAGAGAATCATGAATGTTTCATCGCACCCCTGTTTATTTCCATGTTTCCCACCCTCTCTGTTTCTTTCTCTGCAAATTCAGCCAAAGTCTCCTCGCAGGAAGTGCCGTGAGCGCCTGCATCAGCTGTTATTGTAGTCAGAAAGAGAGAGACGCACAGAATACAGCCTGCAGCAACGTCTGGCATATTCAGGTCACTCCAACAACAACCCCGCACTCGTATCTCATCACAATCTGCAGCTTGTGAGGGGAAGCCCAACAGAAAACACTCAAATAAAATCTAAAAAAGACCAAGAGCTTCAGACTTTAGTGTCTTAAAAGCAGCAGCCAGCATCCCTGTATTACTAAACTCTACACAAGACTCTCATCCCAAGACACTGAACTCTTGGGAAAAGAGTCGTTCAGACTGAGGTCTAATTGGAAAACATCAGATGTGAAAGTAGCCCAGGTCTGATTTGAAAAACCAAACAGATTTCATGTCATGTGCTGTTTCCACGCAGTGTTTCTGACGGCCCGAGCTGCATAAAATGTATTAAAACTGAATATACATATCCATACAGTCTTTGCTGGGACCCACTCCCCACACACGAGGTCCATGAGGCCAGCGTCCGCGTGCAGGTGGGTGGAGTTTTATCAGTACTTAACTGTATTTGGACCGGCAGCAGGAGGAGGCTGGTTCTCATTCGCCTGCTAAATAATTCACACGGTGGCAGTTTGCATGAAGCCACATCTCTGATGTCCGCGCTAAGCTCAGTGTGTTGTGACAGTTGAAAACGCCACAGAGTCGCGCTTCACTAAGCAGAGAGCCGCACCCTCAACACCACAATGACGATGACAGTGGCTCCTGCAATAAACACCAAGATATAAACACCAACAAGTAGAGTTGACTAAATGTAACTAGTGAGGCTGAATCCTACATCCACTGTGGCAGTTTGTAGATGGAATTTGCACCTTGTCGGTTTGTGTAACTCCATGTTGGGTCTCCTTACATGAGAGGGGAACAGGAGGGGAGGGGCCCAAAACCCAAAACCAGTTGTTCCAGAGACAGGCTCTGAGCGCAAAGTATGAGCCAGAGCAGAAACAAGGATCTAAACTGGTACAGTGGTACAATATTGACCTTTAATGGCTGAGAGTAGGAGCCCAGGTTTGATACACTAAAGTGCAACTACAGCCTGGTTACTGGCTTATTTTCATCACTTTGGATTTTAAAGTCTTGTTCTGCAGATTCATTCATTTTTGTATTAATACATTTAAAATAGGCCATTAGTGTCTCTTTTCTCCAGATCAGCATGCTAAACCACTAACAGCAGCTTGATACAATTCCCTGACTATCACTTCACACTGTGTGCTCGAACATTTAATAAAGCAGAACAGTCTCTGAGAAGCTGTTGTTTCAGCCACATACGGTAACTAATGTGATGAGAATACAGAGCTGACGTTTACAATGATGGACCACAGGATCCCGATAAGACCAGAGGTTTCTGTACCATCGTCCAGTAATATGAAATTCATGTGAATGTTAAGTACTGGGGACAAAATAAAGTTCTGCTGATCCATTCAGCACTCAACAGAACTAAAAAGACATAAGGAGCAACGTGGGAGAGTCATAATAAACACACATCATCAAGTGCAGGTCAATATCAACTAGTTCATCGTCAGAATAGCTTCAGTATCAGCTATAACAGTAGTAGCTATAACAGCAGCTGCTGCATTGATTTGCAGAATGAATGCAGAGTGCGTCGCAGAACAGATTGAATCCTGATGGGATCTGAGCAGCAGGAGGTGGCAGACAAATTCAGGTCAGTGGTCAGGTACAAACTAGGCCACAGAGTCTGAACCACTGCAGCAGACTCATTAATAAACCCTCTGACAAACACGGCGCTGCAGAGTCTTTAGTCAGTAGCACAGAAATAATAATGCGTTGATAACACATTACCATCCAACAGTACAGACTGGAGTCAATGTGAGAACAAACGTCTCTAACTGGATCAGCATAAACGCAACTGGAGCTGGAATCTATTTAACTATTTCACACAATAAGCACGTTGAGTCGTTTTAGAACTATATAGTGAAGATTCTCTGGTTTTCTCCAAATAAATCAACAGAATATATTTGTCTGGAATCAGATTTATGACTGAAGAAAATCATCAACAGACTGGACACTGAAGGTGAAACAGTGTGACGGAGCTTTGAACTTTCTCTGGTCTATAAAATCTAAAGATAGTTGAAAATGAAACCGGGGACTTTACAGCCGAGTCTTTTCTTGCCTTGCTTGTTTTCACTCTGAGCCATAGTGGAAACTAAGTAAGTGATTTATCCCGTTACTGTATTTAGGTACTCTGGAGAACTCAAAATGAGTATTGTCATTTTATAACACTTTATGCTTTAACTCTGTTACATTCCAGAAAGGAATGAAATATTGTCCATAATCCACAAATGTTTTGTCATAAAACTAATATGAACAACTCAGATCCAGGGGAAATCTGCTCAGGGCTATTCAGGGCTCAGTGTCTCTAAATAATCTTGAGATGACTTTCTGACTAAGGCTAAGGGTACAACACGTTTCCAGTGTGTTACTCCCAGAAGTAACGTGACAGAGCTGGATTGTGATCTTCAGTGTCCCAGTACACAGTTTCCTACAGTGGATGATGGTTAAGTTTAAACCCATGTTTTGGAGAATCACGTCTCTGCAGTACTTCTACGATGGAGATGGCCACAACCTTAGAAAAGAAACTGATTGAACATGAGCCCAAAAACATAGTATAATGAGATACCAGTGATAATTATCCTGTAATGTAATATTGAATAAATATGTGGTTGACTAGTAATTAATACTACTGCTAGTGAACTACTTTATAGTCACAGTACTCTTGTCCTATTTTTAATATAAATTCCTTTCTGTTAACTTCTATAAGTACTGTGCTTTGCTTACTATTGATATGTAACTTTAGGACAGTGGTCCACTTACAGCTTCTAATCAATGTTACTACCTGTCGTTATAGTTATCGTGTCGTTATCATTTTCATATCAGATGAGTCAATAAACGTGAGGATGTGCTTCTTAACAGAAAAGACCAGACTTCAGCCAGTGAGCATTACCTCCTGTATGTCCCGTGTGGTTCACCTGTTCAAACTCCCCAGACTGACACAAACAACGCTAGGAGGTATGTGAACACTGGTTCAGCTGTAACCTATACAGGTCACTCTAGTATACCGTGACCCTAAAAGGTTCGGTTTAACCATAATTTTAACTGTGCTTGTTCTTTGACACGTTAAACTGATAATATGATCAGTCACAATGGACACTTTCCCTTTAAACATGATTAGGTTTTAAAAATGATAAACTATTTCTATTAGCACTTTTCAAAAGAGCAGAACAACAACAAAATAAATGCATGTGAAGTTGGTACATAAACACTGCACATGGACTGATTCTGAACATAAACTATTCAAATGTTGACAGGTTAACCTTGTGCAGTACTGAATTATGGTCTGGTGTGGATGGTGTGGACCTGAAACCAGGACCACATAATGGAACAAACAAGCAGCCATCTTCACCCCCACCCACCCAACACACCACGATCCTGCTACTCACTGTGAATGTCACACATTCAAACAGCAGCTTCTACCACCTGCCTTTGTGCAGAGGCTTTACATTAAGAAACACCTGGTGTGTAGAGAGGCCACACCCACTCACCTGGATTCATGCTGGTTAGTAGACAAGAATAGATTTCTACTAACTGTCATGTGAAGGTGTGTTTCTAGCTCTGGTAAATGCTGATGTGTTCGTAGCATCTCTACAAGTTCTGCTACTTTTAAGACGACACCATAACGAACGTTTTAATCATCTGTGCTAAAACTGTGTAAAAAATATGTTTATTAGATTAAACAGAAACAGTGGCTACAAACAAGGCCAGTGGGGTTTTCTTCTAATACTTTACATCACATGTCCTAAATGTAGACCTCTTTCTTCTTTTATTGTAAGGGTAAATGGATATGTTTTAAATGTGACCAGTTTTAGAATAAAACATTTATTGGTTTTATTAAGTTAACTGAGAAATAAGGTAACACTTAAAACCTTTACTGTAAAGGAATCAGCTATAAACAAGCCGGAATAGTCCTTTAGCTGTAGCTGTAGCTAAGCACTACAGGACGGATAAAGTGATTAAACAATGATATCTGAGCACAGAACACACAGGGT
>OMLM01015661.1:0-10599 GCA_900302695.1 Helostoma temminkii | reverse complement strand
ACACACACACTAATCTGCAGATGCCCCAAGTGAGACTTGGCCACGCTCTCTGACACATGGCAATCACACGGCTCAGTGAAAAAACACAGGCGCATCGTCCACAACACCACTGACTCAGGGACCTGGAAGCACCAGCTGCCCCATGACTGAGACTGAATTTACTGACAGGGACCAACTGTCCTCCCCTGTCATTTTGGGGGTTTTCGCAGGGACAAAGACAAGCTGTTATTTGGGGCTAAACTGAGAGCGTTGTCACTGACCATATCAATCCTTAATCTGGTTACTTAAACAATCCAGTGGTTGATTGTAAATGTCAAAACTTGTTTAGAATAACCTGGCTAGGCTCTGACAACTGTCAAGCTTAAGTTAAATTGATGTATGTACATATTTAAAAATGTTTCTGCTTTTATTTTGGTAAGTGTTAGCTTTGCCAGTGTCTTACTTTTCAGATTCTGGTGTGATTTAAGTGGTCATCCTCCCAAAACAAGGCAGCCAGGATAGACTGTAGTTGTAGGTTTATACACAGTCAATAGAGATATTTGGTGAAACTGTATCATATAAAATTACATCAACTAGAGCTGGAGCAACACATAGACAATTAAGTAAACGTGCATTTGTGTGTCATAGTGTTTATATTCATCACCAATTATGACGGTGAGCAGCAAATTAAGATTTCGGACTTCTACGTACACTTCAAACACATTAATATCATATAGCGCATGTTTGATGCATTCAAGGTACAGGTTGTCTGTGTTTTTTGAAACAGAGCTCAATGTTAGTTGCTCAATGTTAATATCAAATATAATAATGCTATGCACAGTCAAAAGGCTAAAGTCTAGCTTTAGAATAAATACAGAGAAAAATATCAGCATAGCAGCATCTACAGCATTTTTAAGTCACGATTCAAGCAAACAAGATTTCAGCAGCAATGTTCATTTGAATGTATACAAGTAGAAAATGTCAATTCTATTAGGTTCAATTCAATTTCTATGTGAATAATGTTGTGTGCATTTATTTTAATAGAAAAACAATTGTCTTGAAAAAAATGTCCAACTCTCATGAATATATATGATTAATATGCATTAATATTGTGCTTGTAGGACTGTAACTGAGTGTGTGTATGTAAATCATAGATGTAGTTGCATACTAGAAGCTTAAGGGTAATGAAGAGCGGCGGAATGACTGCGTGGATTACATTTTCACATCTTCTTCCTCTGTTTACAAGTCACTCCTCAGCTACTTCCTTCTTTTTCTGCTGCCAGGCGAAAAATGACCCCACCATACAGCGGGTCATACAATCAATCTCAGAAACAAGTGACAGAACACTGGTCCATACTCGACTGCTGGAAGCACAGTAAAAATCACTCCCACGCACTGACTGAAATGACAGCTGTCAGTGGGAATGAATGAACAGACTTCAGTGGCATATCTGAAAACTCACAATACACAAATTCACAATACTGCAGAATAAATGACGTTGCCTTAGTGAAATGTATTTTTGTTTATCACACTAAAAGAATCACGTTTAAAGCAGATTTCAGAAACAACCAAAAATCATCAATATGATAATCCTGGCTCAACAACCACATCAGTAAATTCAAAACTTTATCTGCCAAAATACATTCTATGGAGAAAAAGATGACACTTTATGAAAGATGATGCAGACCTGCTATGCCTACTTATGCTTCACAATAGTCTAAGCTGAAAGGTAAATATGCCAACTTCATTCATAATCCCCCAGAGACATAATGTTTTGTAATATTAACAAATGTAACTTAAAAAAAAGGAGTTCTTTTTAAAAAAAATGGTCTGACAGATCTTGTAAAGCAGAAGGAAAAGATTCGTCAGCAATGGCACAGAATCACTGTGGGTTTGAGAAGTTCTGGACTGTCAGACATTTGATTTACAACTTTGTTAGACTTGGCAGTGCAAATTTACTTTTAAGCCTTGAGGATATTTCTGGGCCAGTAGTGGCTCACTAATTTGTTCAACACTCTAAATAAAGTCAGGCAGATAAAAGTAAAGTGGCTCTGACTCTGGTGCAGCTAGAAAGCAGAGCAGACTTTGACTTTGACTTCTGGGTCAGTTGTCAATACACAGTCATTCTTATGTACTTTGAGGCTGTCAGAAATTACCAAAAAAAATATCCCATTTTATATAGGAAGTATAGCACCAGAGAGTCCTTCTTTAAACATGGACGCAAGCTCTGGCTATGAGTAATGGACAAAAAGCTGCACAGTTGATTGGAAAAGTTAATGTCTACTGCAGCACTGTAGCCACAGGAGGACTTTCACTTATGTTACAAATATAAACTTGATTTAATCTAATAATCAGGTTAATACAAGTCAACATTGTAAACAAAACTGTTATAAAGTGAAGAAGCAACTTTCATATAGATTTAGCTTGACTGTCCTCCTGTGCCTGATAGTAGTGATGAGGCTGACCTCAACTGCTCCTCACCCCATTTCCCCATCCTCCATCGACTACCCCCATGTGGTAAAACAGTGGTTTCTCCAAAATCAGCAGCGTGCAGAGCCCAGAAGATGCTCAGAATGTTGAGACCAACCAAACCTGTAAAATCAGAAGTCAAAAACAAGACACGCAGACTGTACTGAAGACTGTACTGACCCTGCATTGCTTTACAAAAGAAATAGGGAGTTAACGCATATTCTCTTGCAATTTTAGTAAATACAATGGGTGAAACATTTCTGAAACCGTGACGCAAACATCCACTCCATCTCGTATCGGTTCTGGAAGCAATGTAGCGAATTTTGAATTCTCACAACTGACACTACTAACATGTAAATAATTTAGGAAAGCAGTGTGTTTTGTCAGTATTACACAAATGTCAAAGATTCATTTAATTTCCAACTGTGTGTGTTTGTTTTGGTCCAGTTATGATCAAGTAATCACACCTAAAACAGAAGTTCATTTATTAAAATGTTTTATCACTGGCACATTACATAAAAAAATGTCTTTATATATCTATGGTCAACTACATTGTTCTTATCCATCACTGTGCAAGACGTAGCCACACAGAATGGCTGGTTCTCATCCCAGGTATCCAGTCTGGACTTAAGTTAGCTGTGGAACACCTGGTGAAAGCAATTATTATTGTGACAGGATTCGAAACCAGCAGTGCAAATCCAGAGGCTCAGGAAACTACTGTGCTTCCACTAAAATAAACAACACACCACGATTCTTTCCAGGAACTTGGAGCCCCACATTTAAACTGTGCGGAGACAAGGTAGTCAGCACGATTATGACAACAGTGTGCTTTCTAGGAGAAAATATGCCACCTCCAAAAACATACACCTGGGATACACAAGAGACTGTTTTCAAGAAGCAATTTTATTGTCTTTTACATAGACACAGTAGCACTTCTTGTCTGGCTGAGGCCTCTTGAAACACTGTACATTTGCGGATTACTGTAACTGTTTGAAAGGAAATATAAGCAATGTACATATCTTGATTGTAAATCTACCCACTGATTGACTTCAGACTTCATGTTAGTGACAGTATACTAATATATATAAAATATTCCACTGTTGAGGAATTAATTTTTTTTAATAATTCCAACCAATAAGCTTTGTTGTTTGATTTGTGTTTTCTAATTGTGTTTTTTTTTATCTGCAAACACTTTAAGGTTTGTTCTGAAGTAAAGTATCAAGGGGAGAGAAAAGAAAAAAAAATAAAAATCACCCTGCAGTTTTGAAGAAGCTACATGTGACCATCTTGCTGAGAAATGAAATATAATCAACACAATTTATAGAAACAAGCAAATATAAGCTAAGTCCAGAGAGAGGATTATTATAAGTATTATCAGTCAGAAGCATGAGGCTGGGATTCAGAAATCTCCACAGCCTTTCACCGCTCCAAACACCCTGTATTCATATTAGCAAGAAGGGTGAGCCTGTCCCAAGCCGTGTTCCATATATGCCATCTAATTCCACGCTGAATCATATTCAACCAAAAGCCACAGCAGTAATCCTTCTCTGCTTGAGACTCTGGAGCAATAGTGAGGCTCTGCAGCCAGATGTTCCTTTCAAAGCTGTCCAGCTCTAACAACTAACAGCATCACCACATTCAGCATGTAGCCTTTGCTTGAAATTGGGCTTCAATATTCTCCTGTGTGCAAAATACAGAGACACTGTGTCCCCAAAGCTACAAACAGATGCTGTATACAAAGCAGTTTAGTTATTTATCCAGTCTCTTTCAAGAAAACAATGATTTTCATGTAACATAGACATAACTTCACATAACTATTTCTATGAATTTCTGATGTAGAAACTATGGAAAAGCAGTAAAATTTGTTATTGTACACTGGTCCCCTCGACAAAAAGCTTTCCATAGTTATTAGGTTTGCAGAGATATCCTGGTTTCACGGCATGCCATGGTATAAAATCTGCCATTTATCATACCATGTATATTTGCTTATTAGCGTGACTGACAAAATAATGCAACCAAATGGGGGATGTAACCATCTGTGAACTGGGCGCATCTAGCAAAGAATGTGGATGTGAAGTGACTGCAAAAGGAGAAAACGCGTCAAACGTCTTTGCCCAAATTATGTGTTTAACTTTAATAAACAGCCTGGCTCTGACAATGTTCTTCAGGCAGACAGAAGAAGATGCCATGTGATGTGACCGTAATAAGACAAATCTCTTAAAGACAACAACAACACAATATGAATCTATTGTTTAGCCTTGTGCACAAATCTTTCAGGTAATTTGCAGGATACCTAACCACGCGAAGGACTCCACATACTTTCACAAAACCAGCATGTAATGAAAGTGATTTATGAGAACACGCCACTATTTCATGAAATGCTAATGTTCGATTTTTCAATCTGTGCCACAGTTTAGAGCAGGCCTATTCAATTTGCGGCCCACAGGACACATCTTACAATCGGAGCTGGTGCGGTCATGCACGGCCCAAGAGAGAGCCACGCTGCAGCAGCTTCATTCTGTTTATCTGAGATCTTAGTAAAAGAAAAAATATTAACAAACTCTAAAACCGTGAAACTGTATGCTGGACATTTTGGATGCAAACTTGTCAACCCTCTTGATTTTCCTGAGAGTGTGACGTTTTCACTTAACTCTATTTCCTCCCACAGCCAAAATTCACCCGCATTTCTCTTGATTTACAACAAAATTTTAATTTCATACTTGAGAATATTACATATTAGTTTGAGCTTTTGAACAGAAGCTGTGAAACAAACAGAAATCAACATTTTATTACTCATTATTCCTTCATCCAGCTGCTCCCTCTCTCATCATTCTCTGTTTAGCCTGCACCAATTACTGCTCTCTTAGGAACAATCCCATTTCTCATCTTATATGTAATGTCTATAGAAGTTCTAACAACCTCAGTGCACTCTCTGCTTTTTGGTTAGGTTAATTTTGTTAATTACGTTTATATTGGCATTTCCTGTTTAAGCAGAAGTTTATTTTAGATGCGGTAAGAGACAACCTGACACAAGCAAAAACGTTAAAAAGGATAAAATAAACAGAACACAGATATAAAGAAGAGAAAATCACACAGAAGGTGCCTTTGTTGTTGTGTGTTTTTGTTCAGCTCCCATCAAAAGTCTGTGCTTACATTCAGCTTGCCATGATTTTATTACGGCCGTGCTTTCATTTGTTGATCGTCTTTTATTTACTTTCTTTTTAGCTAAGCTTACGTTGGTTTGTCAAGTAATGTGCATGAAAAATTACTAAGGACTGCCAAACCATCAGTAAAAGCCATTTCTTTACTGGATAAGTCCACACACATACTCACACTCAGTGCACTCAATTGTGCATAAATAACAAAAATGCTTCCAAATTATAAATAAAATATATATTTAATTTCAAAACGTAAAAAGTGATAATAATGTGAACCATTTTGTGCACCACAATCATGACTAAATTTTATATTTCAAAATATCAAAAAAAATAGATTGTTGATTGGCAGGTCGTTCTGCCAGTACAGACTCTCAGGGTAGTAATTTATTACATAACTATATTGCTACAAACATTTAACAGGTAGATTTACTCATCAAATGGAGCATCTACCCACATTTGGTGCTTAGTAAGTGTTTATTTTGGACCCTGTGTACCTGCAATAGAAGAATAAACAACTTGAAAGAGAAACCAAGCTACCATTTGCCACTCACTTAATTAAACAAAGGAAGCAAAACACAACATATATAATTGTCTCTTGTCTCTTATGTGTATTTTGTTGTGAGGAAATCTGACACTAATTGACATTTGAATATTTGGAAATGAAGTTATTCACCACTGATGTTTCATTAGGGGCATAAATATTCAACAGCAAACCGGTGCGAGTCCATCAAAATGTTTTTTAAAAGTTATTGCATCCAACCAGATGGAAAAAAATCAAGCAGACAGCAGACAAACTATGTCCAAGTGAGTAATTATACAACGAGGATAATGAGCCATAAAAATGGATGGTGTCTTTGTTCATTACGCTGATCCCTTAGTATTAAATGTAATCCAAACCCTTGACTCTCAGTAAGCTCACCATTATTTCTCCCTTACTTTAGCTACATTAAATCACTATGTGATCCAGCTATTACAGAATCCTTCATGCATCAATATCAGCAGGAAACTGAAACATCCCAGCTGTACTGGAGCAACAAATATAAAAATCTAGGAGATTGATTACGCTAACCTTTATCAAAAGCAAAGCCTCACAAGATTACAGCAAGCAGAGTCAACACAACATCTAATGGCATCACACTGCAGTCCACAGAACCACAGCACTTCAAGACCAAAGGGAGCGAGGTGCAAATGAAAACGCGCTTGAAACAGAACCATCACACCCTCGCCAGCCTTGTCAGGCATAATTTAGACATTTGTATTGACAGCACACGTCGTTAACTGCCTACTGGCTCATGTGCAACAGAGAAATACAAATCTCTCACTTGCTGTGATATAGTTCTTAAATTCCTTATGCTACACCAATATAGCAGGTTCCACTCTGTTGTACGTGTTGTCACTGGTAGAGATGGAGAAAGAAACCACCTTTTTTATTTTTAACTTACAAACAACACCACATCAAATAGGTCAACTAGCCAGATATTGCCACTTATGCTTCCCTATATGATTACATATGTATACTTTGTGTACCTTTTTCACATAAAATGAATACATTACATTACAAAAATCACCTTTTCCCAGTATGAACATAAAAGGTGCCAAGACAAGGTGCCTAAGTCACATAAGCCATCTAAATCTGGTAGGTTCCATGACATAAGGATGTACCAATTATTTCCTGACACATATGTAAAGTCAATCACACACTGACATCTGGTTACACTAGTGACAGCCTTTGGATTCACTTCAGGAGTTAAAAAAACTACAGCTTTCATCTGTAATAATGTACATATTCCCTCATTAGTTCATATCATCAGGTGTGATACAAAGTAGGCAGATTTTAATTCTAAAACACAGCTACTGCACATCACAACTTTCAGAAATGTCGGCGACAGGTTTTCTTGCACCTCCACTATCAAGTCATCAACTAGTCTTCACTTTTGCTGCGTCTGCACTGCGATGTTAACACTTTGCTACAGTAGCTGGCTGTCATCCTGCTGCAGCAAGCGATATGACTTTGCGTGTTTGCCTGATCAGAGATGCAGCTCATCTCCATAGAAATGAGCATGTGTGCTCAGGGCCTTGTCCCTATGGAGGGGAGACAACGCATTAACACCTAGGCTGGGATTTGGTTTACTGCCTGCACCAGCTCCACCCACAAGTACAATAAGCCCGAGTATTCACACTGTTGCTGATGATGATCCAACACGTTTCTTCCTGGTAACAATGGCTCAGTACACAAACATAGCTAAGTAAATCTAACAATGTAGTCAGAGGTTTAACATCCTATTGTTCTGTTAAAGCCTTTGGCATGCACTGTGTACTGCTCATATACCATTCAAAAATATGTTCAGTTATTATCAGGATCCAATGAGTGGAAGGGAATGAAATCCTAATATCAAACCCATATAACAGGCATAATGGCCTAAGTTTAAAGACTAACCTCAGTAACGAGTTACATTTACTCTGTTGCATTAACTTGAGTAAAAAAAAAAAAAAAAAAGAACTTTTAAAAGTAGTTTTTACTTGAGTAGATTTGTGAAGAAGAAATGCTACTCCTACTTTGTTACATAGGGCTACTCTCAACTCATTAGATATTCTTTATTTTTGCCAGAGAGCGACTGCCAGCAAATGTGCCACACGACTGTGTTTCACCAATCAGACGTAGCAACAATAATCACCTTTACCAATCAGATGTAGCCATGCAGTCACATGACCACACACAAACTGTGGCGCACAGTGTAATAAAGTCTCCACATGTAGCAGACAGGGAATGAAAACATGAAAAACGGCAGAAGCAACTGTCTGCAATGCTAAAACTGAAGAAGACGAACACTGGCCTCATGTACAAAGCAAGTTTCACTTACACACAGTGAAAAAGCAATACAACATTAGTTTAGAAAAGTAAACAAAGTATACTACAAATGACACACAGTATATACCGATAGTTTACTAGTGATGTAATGACTATACTTTCTAGATTATCAAAAAATTATCTCAAAGTACTTTATCCTCCTTCTTAGTTGCTTAAACTCACTTATGAATAATAGTTAAATATTAGTTAACAGTTTCCATGCAGTATGACACCGACGTGTTGATTAGCTGAAACACAGCCGTATGAAGCATGTGATTGTGAAAGTAATAACTGAAGTCTAAAGTCACTTAGAGGAAGCTCCTACTGACTGCTCACTCTTCTTACTAACAGTTATACGTTTGTAAATTTATTTAGTTATAATTTTACCAACCACAATGAGTCTGTTTAAAAGGTAAAACACCATGTCACACAACAATTAGTGACAAATTATTTATTTATAACCTTAATAATTGTTAAACTATAATAGTTAAACTACTGAAATGCATGCTGGGTAATTCCATATACGTATATATATATAAAACCTAACCTTTACAACCTCAATCTTTTTAATAATGTTGAATATTAATTTTAATTCTACATTTAGTTAAGAGAAAAAATAAGCCAACAGAGAATCACTTTCCAAAACAAAGATATAAAAAATGTTTATTAATGTTTTTCTGTCACTTCCTGCTGGAAACAGGTGATAAACAAACACTGATGTCTGGGTGAATATGTTGGGAGAAAAATTAAGCTTTATTTAAGACTGTGAATCTATGAAACTAATAAGTGAAACGTCTGTTGGTTATTTGACTGTTTTGTATTTTCTTTTCAAGCTTTTCTGTCTTTTTTAGTAGAAATGGTTGATGTTTGTTAAAAGAGAAGAAAGTAGATAGAAGGTGAGAGTTTTCAGTCGTCAGTGTGTTTTTTCCTCATATTGAACAGACTGTAATATAAAGACATTAGAATCTGTCTGATATACATACTTAAATACTACTTTGTCTAGTATCCCCCTGATAAGTACATAAAAATAGTATATTCCAGTATAATAGTATACTGGAATATACTTCTTTTTTTTTAAGGGTAGTCTTTTCACCAAATACTTTTTTACTCTTACTTGAGTACAATTTGGCTTCTCTGCCCACCTCTAGTGATTAAGTGTTTTTGGATAAAATTATTTTACCATAAAATGTGTAAAATTTTGATTGCTTCATATGCCTTATAGTGAAAATCAATATTAAACATCACAAAGCTGAAGATACAAGGGACGGAACAGAAGGGAAGAGAGCAAAAGAGAGGGACTTAGAGGTTCTGTGATGTTTAAAAGAGAAAATGAATCATATTAAATTAAAGCAGGAACCAGAATAGAGAGTTAAAAGTAGGCCAGATGTGACCAACTGACAGCTGCTAACTGCACCCAGAACATTTAAAATGCAGCACATAGTGTCACAGTAGAGTAGAAAGCTGCTAAACATGGAGATATATTATTGCTTCAGTGTTGCGATCTGAGGTGAAGTTGTGCATATGCATCTATGAAGTCTGGAGATTATGGGTAGTTGTACAGGAATATTATGAACATGTGGGAGATTAAAGGGGCTATACAATAATGAAACAGTGTATGGAGAAGTTAAACTGCTACGTGATGTTAAATCAAATGAAAATGTCCACGAGCAGAGATCAATACTTTAGTCCAAATAGAAAACACCCTGCACAGAGTGAAGAGAGACAACAGCTGGAAGAGGAGCTGGAGCAAGAAATAGGTCGGGAAACTGCAGAAATGAAAATAAGCAGGATTAAGAGACAGAGAGAAATTATTGACTGGATTAAATCTAATGAGTCTCTGTATGAACTGATACCAACTAAATCCAATTTAAAGCTGAAGCTGATCTTTATTCTGTTTCCAGATCAAATGTTTGATTAATGTTAACATACTCACTTCTCTTATCTTTATGCCACCAATGCCCTTTTAATAGTTTCATAATAATTTTAACAGAATGTTTAGTTAAGACAAAAAGCATCCAACATAAAATCAGTTTTCAAAATAAAGTTGTGAAAATGTTTATCCGTTACTTCCTGCTGGAATCAGACGCTAATGTCTGTGTAAATAATATTTAATTAAATTTGGAAATACCAAAGGGTAATTTATGA
>OMLM01015656.1:1995-15773 GCA_900302695.1 Helostoma temminkii | reverse complement strand
ACACTGGTAATGGTAATTTATGTTCTTCTCACAGCTCATCACTACTAGGTTTTCTAATTTTCAGTTTTACACCACCTGAATAGAAACTTCTCCAGAAAATTGAGATTTTTTGTTCTTTTCTGGAAATAAGATTCCCACCATCCAAACTCAACATATTACCATGCAGTAAGGAATCTTAGGTTTTTAAATTATTTTAACATAATGCATCACAATGTGTCCTTTTGAAGACGTCTTTGGCATAAAACATGTTATGATTCTGCCATATTTCTTAGGGGTCCTCCATGCCTTTAAAAAAAAAATAAAATCTGCTTTTATTCATCCCCCTCCTAAAAGGCATCCCCACAGTTCTATTTTCTGCCCTGCATTGTTTTTTATTTTACGTCAGAGACAGGCCATTTGACATCACATTTCTTTTCATAGCTATTCCGATGATACTCAGTTGTATCTGTCCATAAAGCCAGCAAAGCTCTGCTCTGTCACATGTCTTGGAACTTGCTTGGCAGGTAGAAAATTGTGTATGCCTAGTAACTTCTGTTGGATACATATAAAACAATAGTAATGGTCACTGGGGCAAAAACACAGAATTTATAAAGCAGGTTTTATCTCATTTGGACTTATACTGTGCACAACAGACCACAAGATGTTCTTGTTCCGGCAACCTGACAAACGTTTCCTTTAATTTTAGAGTGCTGAAACCCTTATGCAGGCTTTTGTTTACACTCATTTGTTGTTTTGTATTATCCACCCTACAAAATAAACGCAATGGCCCAGTTTATGCAAAATACTGCTGCCAGGATTCTCACAAGAACTAGGACCTCCCTGCACTGGCTACCCGCAGATTTCCAAATGGAAATTTCTTTACTTGTTTTCACAGCCAAGATTGGCCTTGGCCAGCACTACGTTGCTGATCTTCTCACACCATCCACTTGTACCCTATCCGCTGAGCAGTTACTCTGTCTCCAGCCTGAACCTGAAAAAATATTTGCTATGAGGGGCCAATCTGTGAACTCTGGAACAGCCTCGCCAGTTAAGTTATATTTTATTTTGTTTTGTTTTTTATTTTTAGGCACAAAATGTCAGATTTAAGAAAAGACAGCATGACCTCCCCGTTTTTCTAAGGCCTCGAGCCAGGAATAATTTAAAAAGAAAAGTTTTTACACGGGGCATGTCAGACGCTGGTTCTGTCTTTCCTCTGAGCCATATTTCAGGTTTTGTATATCCAGGAGCATCGCAACAGCCGCAACTGAATCACTTGACGGTTTCACAGAGTAGGAATTTATTGTCTCATCTTCTGTTTACAAGCCCAGTCCCACACGGACCCATAAAACCACACTGCAGCTAGTACAGGTCAAAGTCAGCAATTTTCTAAGTAAAATAGAGGTTGAGAAACTGTCAAGTTTCCTGCCAACCTCCAGCTTTCCTGTTAGTCTCTTCTCCCAAGTCATAAAACAAAAGTTGTGCTCAGCTGTTAAGTCCAACCACTGATATTACATGATGTACAGTATAGTATATCACAACGTCCACAGTGTGTAGAAGTATTATAGTACTTCAGGTAGATATTAAAGCATGTCTGCCACCAGTAATTTACATGACACATGCCCTCAATTCATGCATTCTTGAAGGTTAGGCTAGGAATTCATTTAGGCAAATCAATATCCTTTTATTTAGTATAGTGCTCTTAAATGCCGACTGTTGCCTTGTGGGGAAAATATCAATGAGTCCCCATAATGTTTCACACCACTCCAGTTTGATCCCTGAAAATATTTATCAGGAGAAACCATTTCACTACACAACCGTAACAAATGGATGTGTCAAAAGGGAATGCATCACCAGGGCAGGCTTTTAATATAATTATTAACTTTGACTTGCCCTCATTTTTCAAAAGGCTAGGACTGGAAGGCAGAGCCAGTGGCAGTTTTCTTTAGCTTTGTCTGGTAACTTCAATGGAGTTTTTTTTTTTCCTGGGAGACACGTTGGTCTTCTGCTTCATACATAGAAGGTCCCTGGTTCGAATCCTGGCTGTCCAGTAGCAACTGTACTGTGTCAAATAAATATACAAACTAAAGTTAAACTAAAGCAGCAAATTTGAGTGTTGTCACACTGTTGAATTATGAGTTATCAGATGTTATCATATTTATAGGTATAGTTTAGTATTGCAGCTACAACCTACTGGCTGACTGAAGTCAGCTGCTAGCTAGCTATCAGCTACTGTGTTTGTCATGACTTCCAGCCTGATTTCCTGTCATGCCCATATTTGGTTTAATTACTGCTTGCTTGTTTACTCTTTCACTCCCTGGCTTGACTCTCCCTTAAAACCTGATCACTAACACCAGTCTGTGTGCCTACTTAAGTGGGTCTGTGGCATTTACCCGCTGCCAACTGCTGATTGTCAACTCTCAAACCTGAAGTGACTCTTCAGTCTTATCGGTCCTGCCCAACCCTGACCCAGAATTGGAAATCGGAACCTGAACTCGCACCTGTCTTGGACCCTAAACCTGTAAACCTGATACCTAATTTGTTACCTATTATCGGAACTTGCATTGGATTGTGGATTTTGTATTGCGGACTGTGGACTTCCTGCTAAGATTAACTATGATTACTTGGCTTTCAATACTGGACCTGGCTCTGACCTTGCCTTGTCTCTCGCCTGAATGTTTACTACACCACTACTGGACCATTACTCTGCTCTGTACTAAGCAGCTATTTTGGAATTAAGCTTTGTACTCACTAATGATTAACATCCACTTCTTCTGTAGTGACCTCAGAAGCCAGACCTGACCTCCTTTAAAATAAATGATATTTCACCCCAATCTGACCTGTCAGCCTGTTATTGAGCCCAGGCTAAATAAAGACCTTTTTTTCTTGTGAATTGATTCCATGCTTTAGTGTGGTTTCTGAATTTAAACAAAATTTGTCCACATATGGAAATGCACATCTACACACGGACACATTTATGGTCTCAGTTGTGAAGGAAGGGTTTATTATTTTGTGGCCTGTGTTTTTTGTACTCAGACTATACTGACTGGATGGTTGATGCTTTTAGTGTGTAATAAACCCTGTGATACTTCAATGAATGGTGGTAATCATGGTTCTTACAATAATTATTATCTGAAGCCATCCTCTGCCAACAAAGTACTCCAATTGCCCTCATTATATTGTTATGTCACTAACGTTGTAAATCTGGCTGTGTTATAAGTTAAGATTAAGATTTTTCCATTTATTTTGACTATTTTAACAATTAATGAAAATAATTTAATTATAAATAAAGATTTATAAGGCCGATTTTTACAATATGAATATTGCAATTGCAACTATATTTGACATTTCAAGTTCCATCCATTTCCTAGAACAACTTAAATTTGCATGAACCCCCTCAACTTGTTGCATGTAGGTTTTTTTCATGTATATATTGAGAGAGTGAGAGAGAGGGAGACAGAAAACAAGACAGGCAGAGTGACAGTAATGGTAAAGACAGGAAGTGTTTCCAGTCAAAAAAAAAAAAAAGAGAGAGAAAGGCTACTGTCAGAGCAGAAATTGGTATGTCTGCCTCCTCTGTTATTGAGATTTCCCTGTATGACTGCTGAATGTCAGCTCAATGTGACAGCTCCACACAGAGGCTTTGCCTCATTGATTCTGAGGCTGACACCAAGCCCTGATCTTAAATTCATGTTGTACACAGTTGAAAACATGCCTTCTAACCAAGGGTTCTATTTTGATTGGAAAAGTATAAGTATAGTATGAAGAGGGCATGCATTACAAAAATCTCCAGCTCATAAAGTCTGTTTTATATGATTTAAGACAATATAAGTGAAAAGAAACATTTGGCAACGATTTATGTTACTTTTCTGTGTACTTTGCAAGTGGCTACCTGGAGGAAGCTGCCCTTACTTTGTTAGTTTGAGGTGTAACATTTGCTCATCAGCTGTGCTAGAGGAAAGGCTCTAGAGGTCTAGAGGTGTCAGTTTTGTCAGGCCACCACTGCTCCATCTGGAATATCTTAAATTATTCATGGAGAATGAATCATCCTGACTTTGTTGAACATCTGGATTGATCGGTAAAACAAATGGCACCTATAGTGGCCAGATAAAATATCCTGCTGACTTTGATGATCCTTTGACACCATCCAAGTAAGTACATTTTTTTGACATGTCTGCTTTTCCATTTATTTCAGTATTCTGTTACAAGTAAATATCATGCTCTCAAAGTCTATGAATACTGCAGTCTATTTAAACATTCAGAAGAGAATATATTTGATAGAAAAGTCAGAAAACAGAATCTGAGCGCAAATGGAAAAAAGTCATCTTCAGGTTGTCTGAAGAACTGAATAAACTGAAATAAAGGTTTACATTATCAATGATTGCTAATCTTGAGAAGCTAACCAATTCCCCAACAGGGTTAATTTACAACATATCTACAAATACAACGTATACAATACATACTACGTGTATGTGTGTAAAAAAACAGACCCATACTTTTTATTGTCAAAAGTGCTACCAGAACTGAAACTGGTAGTTATTTCTTTCACTGATTTACATCAAAATCACAGCACTAATATTGCACTCACAAGGGATATGGATCGTTACTTCCTCAGAGATTTTAAAAAACAGGGACTGCTGTTATTAAAATATATGTATGTATACCAAGTGGTCCGTACAAGGATGCAACCCCAAGTTTAAAAATCTGCTATCTTAATGGACTCAGGTTGAGCTTAAGATAAAGGTCCAAAAAAAACAAAAAAAAAAACAAAACAAAAAACAGCATTGAATCATCTAGCACACATAGCAAGAGTCTGGCATCTAATATCCAAACAGCATTTAAGGAAACTCTTTCAATATTTCTCCTAAAATGTCTTTTCTACACTTTTTTACAACCTATTATCAGATGTATTCTCAATTACAAGTAGCTGTACACGTCTGCAGTGAACTAGAGTGGTGTGAAAATAGAGAGCAAACGATGCCAAGTGCTGCTTTGATTACAGTTTGTGTCTTCTTCTGCTTTCCCTTTTTGAATGACAAATACACACTATCGCCACCTGCGGGTATGGAGAGTTATTCCCTACTGTTACGTCTCGGCCAGGCGAAGAAGATGTAAGGCGACACAGCAGTTGGTCTCAATTGCCTCTAGTTCTTTGATGTCGGCTTGATGTGTCACAGCCTTAAGACGACTGAGCACACTACTTCTGTTCTTAAATCTTTACCTTGGCCACCTACAGAGTAGATTTTAAAGTGGAACCACCAATGTATAAATCACTCAGTAATAGGGGGCTAATCTGATCTTCTTGAAGACTATAAACCAAGTAGGGCTTCTAGATCTTAGGGAAGCATACAGCCCATGCGACCTGTCAGAACCAAGCAAAGTTTTAGTTGCTGTATGCTGCACACACATAAGTAAAAATCTAGCCACTTTAACATCTCTATCACACTACAATCTTATGCATATGTGTGAACTTGCAGCTTTTTACTCTACTGTAACTGCAGTATCACTTTATGGCCAGTCCACTGTTGTATGTATTTTATCAAAACTTTTTAAATTTTTAAAGTTTTAGTTAATCATTATTCATTAATTTTAGTCTAGTTTACTGCTTATTGTTCTGTAATGTTGCCTTTCTTTATCTATGTAAAGCCCTATGAATTGCCAATGTCTGGAATATGCAATGTAAAGAAAGCTGCTTTGCCTACCCAACAACAATGCCATCATTCAAACCTGGGTCTATCAGTGCCAATAAGTGTGTCTGAGTCAGGGACTGTGTCTTTGTTAAAATGTCTATCTTCAGAAGTTCCTGCTTTTTGTTATTCACTGGGATGCTGCAAAACATTTCAACTTAAAATGCAATGAAAAGACGGATGACTACTGAGAGTAATGCATGCAAATACTTTAACATGCACATAAACACAGTTGATGGCAACATAAACACATACACAGGATGCTACGTGACAGTAATGGTATGTAATGAAAGAAAATATGTGTGAAATTGGAGTGGAAACTGGTTGTCACCTGTGTGACTGAGAGGCTGTCAGCTCCCTAAACAGAAGAGTTGTGTTGACGTGTATCTGCTGGCAGGGGGGTGGAGGGGATAAAGCAGGATAACTGCTGCACTGAAGGCCATCGGTCTTTGGGGGCACAATTTGTCCACAAAGAAAAAGGCAGGTCTGGGATATGTGTTCAAAAATCAGTGAGGCAGTTAGGCAGAGATGATGATAATACTGTACCATGTCCTATGGCCTGTGCTAGAAGACATTTACACCTTGGAATGTGAGAAAAAAAAAATCATGGTATAGCCTAAAGACACTCAAAATAAATCTTTCAGAGATATGTTTCTGAAAAAGGGTAGTATTCTAAATAAAAATCTTTCTTGGTTTAGATTGTTTTTATTTTTTAGGCATGCTTTAGCATGACATTTTCAATATTTGATCATACTTGAAATGCAGTTTCTGAAAAATATGTCTTGTCTCACACATATTCTAGTCTAAGATCTTCAAGAAAAGACAATAATTGCTTGAGAGTAGTTGACAAGTAAGTATTGGACTCCCTCACAGGTGAATTACAGAAGGCAGGAATACTGAAGCCGAGACGCTGACACAGAGGTATGAGAGAGTAAGAGACAGAGAGAGTAAAAACTAGGTCAATAAGCAAACGGTCCAGAATGGCCACTAACACTATACAGTCCAAATCTCAATGTCAGAAGGCCAGCACCGGTCAGGAATCAAGTTCCAGATGACTCACAGAAACAGGCAGGCAGGTCAGAGCATGTAATGAAATCTGGAGAGTTACTGCTGAAGGCAGAGTAGCAGACAATCTGGCAAAGTGGAAAGGGGCCACAGACCTGCTTATATGGGAGAGTAAACAGGTTTTAGAGATCAGACTTATTGCAATGAGAGCGAGCAGGGACAGAACAGGAACCACCCCAGAGAGCACGGCACTCTTCTTCTGCGCAAGTTTAGTGTAAATCACATAACAGTAGTGTGTAGATGCACATATTAATGTGCATTGTGAATTACAGTTTTTCTAGCAACAAGGTTAAATATTGTGTTGCATTTGGAATAAAATCCAGCATGGATTTCATCTGACAGCACCAACAATTCATTTAAGTTTCTTCTAAATGAAAGTGAATGTTTTTCGCAGTAGTGTGGTTTCCATATGTTTACTGCCCATATCTATTTTTCAGCAGTTCAAATAGGTCTCCTGTTGTACTCACTGACAGCACAACCATGCACTGTTGTAAATCAAGTTTCTAAAATAGAAACTCTTAAATGTCAAATAATTCGCCATTCAAATACTTCAGAGGTTGCTGCTTAGAACCCCTGAGAGAGAATTGTTTCAGAAAGATCACTCAATCAAAGATCACTCGATCAATATGTCCAAGTACTAATTCAATGAATTGAAGAATCATCAGGGGAAAAATGATAGGGGGAGAAACGAACATAACAAAACTGAGAATTAAAACACAATAAATGCATTTAGAAGAAAGTCTTGTCCATTTTATGTGCCCAAAAACAATCATTAATTGAGCAATTTCCATTCAAATCATCTCATCTTACTAGATGGTAAAAGTCCTGCAGGGAGAGGAAATAAATCTGAATGTGATTAAAGCAAAATTTAAAAGCAATAAGAAAAACTATCATAATTAAAAGTCAAATTGCATTTGACTTATCTACACCATCCAACTTACCGCCCCATTAAAGACAAATGGATATTTGCATTAAATCTATTAGAAAAGCCCAATATATGGCTTGTCAACTTCTGACCAATCACTAGGGATGGATACTGCAAGCCATTCTTAAATTCTTACTCATTCCTGATAGGTTAGAGCTACATAGTTAGTACAGTTATACAGTTCTTATTTAGCCTGTACCATAAAGGGGTAGATGAAATAATAGAAACGGTTGTCAGTACACAGCACAATTCAACAACAGCACCAGCATCCAAAATGATGGTGCACTAATATCTCTCAACAGTTTAAATAAAAGTAAACACTGTCACCTTAAAGGATAAGGATTTATTTCAGTAATGCTGTATTGTATTGCCTTAGTTTTAGCTTAGTGTACACACAATCAGACCATTGTACTGTACTATATGTTGTTAGTGTACTTATTCATGCACTTCTATGCCAACCATGTAGCTGAGCTGTAATAGACTCTGTTTCTAATGAGCTAATTGACACACAGTGGATCAGACAGACAGTCTTACCCCTTTTCGCTGTCTTGCAGATTTCCGTCAATGGTTCCCCATCTGAGGCTCCTGTGAATAGTGAAATAATGATTTGGTTTATTTGTGACGGACTGGCGTCCTGTCCAGTGTGTACACAGCCTCTCGCCCGAATGATTGCTGGAATAAGTTCCAGCATGCCTGAGACCCCTATGGGGATGAAGCGGTTCAGAAAATGGATGGATGATTTAGTTTATATGATAGTGTTATTATTTAATATTGTAGTAGTTTTTAAATAAAACAATTGTGGAAGCAATAGAAACTTTTCAAAAACTCCTATTCATTGAGTTCCTGACACTGAAGGCAAAGCATTTGCTTATGCAGAACAACAGCTTTATCTCATGCAAGAAGCCTCTGCAAACATTGCTTTTAAGTCATTTTACTAATTCACAGCAGCAGTGACCTTGGTGCTACAGCATGTCTACAAGTTGCACTTTTGCAGTTAACAGGTCAGTTGTCTTTACTGAACCTTGCTTTGTCTAGTGTTTGGGTTAGGTTTGATTTACCTGATATTGTTACAGTGATAATAACAGTGATGTAGCCTGCAGGGTTGTACCATTTATCAATAATGTATTCATTTTTGATTAGCAATCCTTGATTTTATCTAGCTGAGAGAATGTGGATAGCATTTGGGGAATTTGAGTTTGAAAACCTTGGGGAAAACAATGTAAAGGTTCTTTTTGTTTGTTTGTTTTTTATCTATTTTATCAACAACAACAAAAAATTGTAGTAAGCTGTAAGCTGATACAAGTCTGCAGTGTAACGATAGCCTTGGTTTTCAAATAAACACGAACCTGGGAGCTATTGAATTTTGTGGAACTACTCATGAAGTTGTGATAAACCGGCAAAATATTATAATTATGATAAAGCGAGATGCAAGGCAGTCAATAGTTTGTTATTAATAATGGTGCTGTAGCATATTGCATCATAATGAAAACAAATTAATAGCAGTAGTCCCTGTTCGGGCTGCAACATTAGAGAGGGAGTGACAATCTGTTACTTTTCTAATCACAAAGGATTATCACAGCAACCAGTTTTCAATGATCATTACAGTAGCTTTGACACTGTGGTTTTGCTGATGACTTTGACTTCAATCCTGTTCCTGCACTCTGCCGTAGTGCATTTGTTCTCAGGTAACTGCTAATAGCCAGTATTGGCAGTGGGAAAGCTGACATCCCCAGCTGCACATGTATAAAGCCATCTCATTTATTCTGTTAGTAAGTGTTGGTTCCTCATTTCTGCTGTAAAAGATACAGGTGTTCTAAAGGGTAGTTTTGATGCTGTCCGAGGCCAGCCGCACCATACGTCTGCTATAATTTAAAATAATATGCAAATTGAGCAGAACAATCAATCTTATGGCAAAGTATTCTTAAGTTTTTGAGACAATGTCCTTCTTATAGCAGGCATAATGTTGTTTAAACATGAACCTTTAAAATTATGACAACGCATGACACCACAGTGAATTAGGTATCAGGATATACACACACATACATATGTACACGCTGCTCAAAAAAAAAAAAAAAAGGGGGGGGGACACGTAAACAACACATCCTAGATCTCGAATGAAATCTTCCAGTTAAAAATCATTCAATACATAGGGGAATGTGGGAAAGAACCAAATAACATAGAAATAATCTATGTACATTAAAATAATTATCCCATGGAGGTCTGGATTCAGAATCATACTCAAACTAAAAGTGGAAAAGTTAGATCACAGGCTGATCCAACTTCTGTGGAAATTCCTCAAGACAATTCAAAATGAGGCTCAGCAGTATGTGTGGCCTCCATTTGCGTGTATGCACTCCCTACAACGTCTGGGCATGCTCCTGATGAAACCCACTGCACCAGCATATGATTTTGTAATGGGTGTGAGGATCTCATTCTGGTACCTAATGGCAGTCAGGGCACCTCTGGCTATCACATAGACGTCTGTGCGGCCCTCTAAGGATATGCCTCCCCAGACCACTGACACACCGCCAAACCGGTCATGCTGGAGGACGTTGCAGGCAGCAGAACGTTCTCCACGGCGTCTCCAGACTCTGTCACATGTGCTCAGTGTGAACCTGCTCTCAACCGCCTCCTGGTATCTACTCCACGCTCTTGACACAGTGCTGGGAGACACAGCAAACCTTCTTGCCACAGTCCGCGTTGATGTGCCATCCTGGATGAGCTGCACTACATGAGCTACGTCTGTGCGTTGCAGACACCGCCTCATGCCACCTCTAGTGGTGAGGGCACTGGCAAAATGCAAAAGTGACCAAAAATCAGCCAGAAAGGATGAGGACAGGGAAATGGTCTGTGGTCACCACCTGCAGAATCATTCCTTTATATGGGTTGTTCACACAATTGCCTCTAATTTCCTTCAGTTGTCTGTTCCATTTGCAGAACAGCAGGTGAAATAGATTCACAATGAGTGTTGCTTCCCAACTGGACAGGTTGATATGTCAGAAGTGTGATGGACTTGCACTTACATTGAAATGATTGTGTTACCTTTATTTTTTATCAGTGTATACACACAAACACACACGCACTAGAGATAGCAAAAACATCTGGCATGGCCGAATCAACTACAGTGTTTGGATATTTTGGTGGACAAAAATACTTAATTCTTCTGTCATCCACCACAGTTGCTTGCAATTGTCTTCACTGCCAATCTACAACATCACATTTAATTTTCCATAAAACTTTTGTGACTGTAACATTATTAAAGTTCTTTATGGTTGTGTTCAGACACTCACACCACTGATCAGGCAAAGACTGTAGTCTGGGTTAACAGAAAAAAAAAAAAATGTGACAGTCACTTCATACATATTAACAGCTCTCTGCCTAAACCCAACCTCAGTCGGACCTCTGGTTTGTTAGTCCTGCACATTATACAGCGATCAGTCGTAACATTATGACCACCTTCGTAATATTGTGTTGTTCCCCCGTTTGATGGCAAAACTGCCCTGACCCGTCAAGGCATAGACTACACTAGAGCACTGAAGGTGTGCTGTTGTATCTGGCAAGATGTTAGTGTCGACAACGATCAACTTCAGTATCGTATAATAAACCAATAGAAATTCACAAAATATACAGCAACTCACCATGTTCCTGCATAACACATGTTGAAACTTGTGGCTAATACATACGACATTAACCAGACATTCACTCAGTAACATTTCAACAGGGTAACTACAACATTGACCGTGACACAGCACCCGCCAAGCGGTTACTAAAATGGCGGCTTTGCATCGCTATTGCGCAAGCTATTGCGAGGTTAGCATAGCATTGCTAATATCGCTAGCGTCCGGTAATTAACCTCTTTGCTTCACAATAAACAAATACAAAACACTAGGAATGCTCCCCTGGACACACATATATCGTCAGCTAACACATATATTACCGTGAACAGTTAGTAGAAAGCACTCATACCTGAAAAGAGAGGTATTGATGAGAACAATACATGACAACTTCTCCTTAGCTCGTGTGTGCATTGAGTGAAGGAAAGGAAGCGACGTGACCTTCCGAGTATCTCAGTAATTTAGAGCTCCCTCTGCTGGACTCTTTGTATTAGGTAGGTGGTAAGTGTCATAGTAACATCCACATGGATGGCAGGACCCTAGAATATTGCCCAAAGCATCACAATGCCTTCTTGCCCTCCTCCCTCAGTGCATCCTGCTGTCGTGTAGTTCCCCAGGTAAGAGACGCACATGCACCCGGCAATCCACGTGTTGTAAAAGAAGCGTGATTCATCAGACAAGGCCACTTTCTTCTGTTGGTTTATAATCCAATTCTCATACTCACATTACCATTGATGGCCCTTTCAGCGGTGAAAAGGGTTCAGCATGGGCACCCCGACTGGTACTGCAGCCCCATACACAGCAAACTGCGATGCAATGTGCATTCTGATACCTTACCATCAGAACCAGCATTAATGCTCTGACCCAGTCATCTAGCCATTACAATTTGGCCCTTGTCAAACTGGCTCAAATCCTTATAATTGCCCGTCTTACCTGCTTCTAACATATCAACTTGTTCATTTGCTGCTTAATATATCCCACCGACCAAGAGGTGCCTTGATGAAGAGATAATCCATGTTATTCACTTTACTTGGCCATAATATTATGCCTGATTGGTGTATGTCCACCAGCCACCTCCTTGTGACTGTCTGTTAATAAATGTAGCACATCATTAATTCAAGAAATACCTGTTATCACAACATGACGATTACGTTCACTTAACTGTAGCAGTTTAGTTGAATAGAACATAGTTTTCAGGAGATGGAGTTGAATATTCATATTATGTCTGATTTCTTTGATGTTATTTTAATTCAACACTTAGAGCCTGGCTAGGTCTCTGAGGGAAAGTGATCAGATAGTTACACAAGTCCTTGAAAAACAATTCACAAGAAGTGAGTTTAGTCTAAGTGTTTAAATCGAGCTCCAAATGCATTCCGAAAGCTTATGTTCCCTTTGCTATGCTTCAGCTTATAAACTAAATGAAATATAAATAAATACATGAGATAAATTACATCTTTGAACAACAGGGAGGTAATAAGTCACGCCTTCATGCTGATCTTCCAGCTCATCACATGGGTTGTTTTGAAGCATTTGGGATATCTTTGGCTGCACCTTGAGCTGAGGGGCAGAAAAAGATCATCCCACATTAAAATCCAGCAGGTAATGCAACAGTGTCAATAAAATGAGATTAACGTGCAAGTTTGCACACACAAAAACACAGGGGAAAAAAATTGTATAGGGAGCAAGCCTACGCATGTAATACACACAAACACACACTAAAAGCACTCACAGACAGCAGAGTTGCAAAGGCAGTAAACACACATAGCCTAGTTTCTCATCTAAAGCCTTGGATCCATGCAACTGCCTTCCTTTGCTCTGAACATATTTGCTAAAGAGATGCTAATGACCTTTCATACAAGGACATGCAAGCCAGCACATGTCAGCATATAAATTAACATATAAATAGTTGGAAAATTAATATGAGGAGGTATAGTTTTGATTGTGACTTAACTAAATTTAATATGTTTACAGCGTGACGTACCTTCAGGGAGAGGGAGAAGGACTGACAATACACAAGCTACAGGCCGTGTGTCAGCATTAACTGTCCAATGACGTATGATGTCATGGTAAAAATGCTATTTATACGGTGTTAAAGTATCGAAACAGAAGAGATTGATGCAAATATTAAAGTTTTCATACTTTTCAGTCACAGTGGTGGTAGAATCACTTCATTAAAGGAGGCTGTCTCACACATGCAAATGTATTTCACGTCAGTACAGCTTTGTTTGATTTGATTCAGAGAAATGTGCTTTGCAGCCAGTCTAGACAACTGGTCTTCTGATTTCACCTCCAGTTTCTGCTTGTTGTGCTAATATGTAATGTTTTGAAAATATAAACACTCATATGCAGTTTCTGTAATTTTCAAAGTTCATCAGTGTGAAATGTGACTGTAACATGAAGCTTTGCAGCTAAATTGAATATAAGCTGCTCCTGATTGGTTCGTTGTTCATCTAACAGAAACAACAATATTTTCTGATAAAGACTGCAGCTTTTCACAATAAATCAATTAAG